>JBBPDC010180691.1:3212-15935 GCA_037974485.1 Hemigrammopetersius urotaenia | reverse complement strand
ACACACACACACACACACACACACACACACACACACATACACACACACACACACACACACACACACACACACACAGACACACATTCAAGACCCACTCTCCACTCCCATACATGCCTCTCATACATAATCCCCAAGAGTTATTCTGTACTTCTACAAAGTAAAAAAATGTCTGCTTCATTGATTGTAGCTGCATATTTATTATTTTTGCTGAAAGTAGACTCCATGACTGGTCTTCAGCTTTAGACAGGCATCATTCTTATTATTCCTGTAAACTATCTTCTTCAATATATTTCACATTTTGCACCAATTTCTCCTCGTCCCCAAATAGCTTTGGCCAGAAAAGATGTGTGGTGTCCTACAAGGTTAATGCAGCTAACTATTCCTGAACATTTACCTATACACCAGTGCTTATGTGATTTCTGACAGTGTACGATCTGTAGTGCTATCTTTAAAGTATTGATAAATTACAGTTACAGCTTAAATCACAATTACAGCTATGTTTTGTAATTGTGTCCATATTTAACAGTATGACATACAACATCAGAAACCACATAAGCATGTCTATTTGATATTACTAACAGCTCAAAGCAGTTTGAGACAAGTTTGTGATAAATATGTAGTTTATATGAAACTAATGGATAATGTTATGTGTTCACCACATTAGCCTCATAGCTTCATTAAAAAATCACACATGTCTACATTTGGTAAACGCGAAACAATCTCCATCTTCTACTGAAGTACTAATGCTTCACAGCAGGCCAAATACGTATTACCTGTTATGAATGTGTAGAAACACCACTGAACAAGGAATTACGTTATATTTATGTGTGGATTCATATGAATACAGCTTCACATCATTTTCTGCTGACTGTCTAAATGGATGTGCTGCAATTAAGGCCTGTGTCATGCGTGTATGTAAAGGGTCTGTATGTGCTTGAGTGGGCGGGTGTGAGTACGTGTTAATATTTATTAGTGTATGTTTCCAGCAGTTTTTGGCGGAAGAGAGACTTGAGAATATAGAGCTCCAGCTGAGCTGTTTCACCTCCTCTCTCTCTGAAGTTTTCAGTGGGGACTCATTATCTCTCGCCCCGCAGCGCTCCTCTGCCTTCCGCATGTCTTTAGGTGCCCTGCATCTGGACACCACATGATCTGCACACAGAAGCGTACACCTAACTTTCAGCAACTCAACACACTGCCCATCACACAACTAGCAGTTACAGTGCAGTCAAGGGTCAACCTCTTAACCTGTCAATCAGAGGAGAATGATGTTATTAATATGGTAAAGAAAATTCGAGCATTTTAATGCATTTGTTTGTCTGCTTGCTGAGTCATTGTTTTTTTTTCCTTATTTAGTGATAACCTCTGTAGTATTCTTCCTAAATATTATTAATTAACAACAGAAACATATCCTGGGCGTTTTGTTGTTTTTTTGGGGGGGTGGGGCATTAGAAATAGAGCTTGACTAATACTTTGGTTGGCTAATAATATCAGCCATTATTGATGATCCACAGTTTTATGAATAACACATCAAAAACATCACACCAGTCATCACTGACTGGCCATGGTATCAGCATGATTCAATCTACTGACATTAAAGCAAAATTTTCAAAGATTGAGCCATCACTTACTTAACCAGAAGATCAATACGGGTTGAGTGCTGATCATCAAACAACATTACGGTTAGCATGTTAAAGACATAACATGTGAAACATAAAACAATATAATTTTATTGCATTCATCATATTTTTATG
Organism: Hemigrammopetersius urotaenia; assembly: GCA_037974485.1. Classification (NCBI taxonomy): domain Eukaryota; kingdom Metazoa; phylum Chordata; class Actinopteri; order Characiformes; family Alestidae; genus Hemigrammopetersius; species Hemigrammopetersius urotaenia. The sequence goes on along the minus strand of JBBPDC010180691.1, from coordinate 14,184 downwards.
GCATATACACTAAGTCACTTTTCTTAACCAGTTGCACTACTAATCTGTTATTATATTATATTTATTATAGTTATTTTGTTATTCCATTTGCACTATTACTACTGTTATTGTCCTTTTTAAAACCTCTATTGTTGCACTGAACATGTCCACGACAACAGAATCTTATCAGCAGATATTATAGGCTATATATTAAAGAATCTTTGGACTTTTAAAAGGGTATTAGTCACAAATCAAGGCTGAAGCGTTCTGTATATTCATTTTATTTAAACTCATTTCAGATCTACAAGTTCTGTTCATCAAACATTTGCACACATCTAACAACTTGTTTTATTTTTCATGCATGGCTTATAATAAACTAGTCAGTACCTGTAAAAAAGAAGAGGTATCATCTTGTATTTTTGTTACACATTTATCTGAAACAAAACCTGATTGAAAACAGTGTTTCTTTTGAACAGTAGTGTACCTGTAAACTGGTTTTGTTTAGATCTGGCTTCAATTTTCACTGACACAAAGGCTCTGTTGTGTGGTGGGGGATCTCTGACAACCTGCACTTTCATTAGCCAGTAAACGCCAGAGTTTGATGTTGAAGCGACGAATGACTGGCCTGGCCACTTAGAGAGGCTCTGCTAATGAGATCCTGGTGCCATCGGCATCATTTAACCGTGTGTGTCTGTGTGTGTGTGTGTGCCGTCGGCTTGTTTTTGTTGAGTGTCATGAAAATGATCATGAAAGCTTTCATGAAAGGTTAACACGGAGGGTTACGGTAGAAAGTTAACACACAGGCCTGGCTATAAAGAACTTTGTTGGTTTGTAGGTGTGTGTGTGTAAAAATGTGTGTGTGCGAGAGAGAAAGTGCTGACGTGGCTGTCTTTACGTTGAGGATGGGGGCTCATAAAAGCTGCAGTCAAATTCCACATGACCACTCTCAGTCAACACAGTCCACCTTAAGCTCACACACACAGACACACACACACACACAGACACACACACACACAAACACACACACTGCTATTCCCTAGCTTGTCATTTCATATTATTTACACACTAACACACTGGTGTTAGGAATCCCGTGTAATTTTCCCCCCTCTTAAATCCTCTAAGCTGCAATTCCACCACACACACACACACACACACACACACACACACACACACACACACACACAAACACACACACTAACTTCCAGGTTGGTATGTACGAGATCACCAAGTGCACATCTTGTGATGACATTCAAGTACACTGACAATGGGTCTTTCTCTTTAAAGCATTTGTTTTTGAAGCTTAAAGCACTAAATCACTGGAATCATTGGTCCCCTCTGTCACAGAGTCTCATATTATAAACACTTTAAACGGGTGCATGATTTCAACATCGAGTACTGCATCCCTCACCCTCTTACCCCACTTTTTCTCCTGCAAAGACACATTTTAAAGTGATTTATTAAAATATAAAATCCATTCGTCACATACAGTTTGTGTTTTTCCCCCCAATAAATTAAATTCAGCGAATAAACAGCAATTATGTATTCATATAACGATTTAGGTAGTGGGTGGGTAATGGAGGGCTGGGACTGTAGCATCTCCAGATTTCAGAATTATTTAACTGTAACAGCTAAAAAATAATAAATACCAATAAAATGACTGTCTGAATTCGAGCATAGTAAAGGCATATAGGTGCTTGTTTTAGGGCAGAACTTGTAATTTTGTTTTATTTTTAATGCATATATTTTTTTTGAAATGCATATATTACTTGTCAGTGTTGGAAAAACTAGCAAACTGAAACCTAAACTTTAGCATGAAAGGAAAACTATAAAAATAATTGACTCATTTGCTAGAAACCAGCAAAGCACTGGAAAACCCACCTTCCAGCTGGCTTTCCAATGTTGCCAGATGTAAATCTATCAGTTCTTTCATGAACTGAAAAAGAAGAACACACTCCACATGTTTGCTTCAGTATAACAGTTTTTTCACTCAATCCAATTAACCGATTTCAACAAAGGGGTTTACAGAGATCAAAAACAGCCTCTTAATCCATCACAGGCTAGATAGGGTAATGGTTGCAATGCAGCTTAAACGGTCATCTCTCTCTCTCTCTCTCTTTCTACTTCCCTCTCTTGCACACAAATGTGAATGCCCCTGGCTATTGTTCTTGCACAGCTGTAGACAGGCACGCATGACAAAGTGTATGCTTCAGGAATATTATATGCCTTTAGAGAAATGTCATCCACTGTGTCAACCTCCTATTCACCATGTGACTGTGCATGCAATCTTACAAGTGCGTCACTTAATATTCCACACCCTGTGGATTATTGGGCCATTTTATCCAATAGAAGGTTATTCGATATAGAGTTATATGCATTACTTATATATAGAATTATCATTTTCTGTGACACTTTGGGTTGTCATTTCTACTTAAATGTGTGCATACACACATACTGTCACACTTGCAGTACTGTATGCATGGACACAAGCTGAATAGGAGGTTGCTCTAAAACTCCATCCTTCCAAAGTTAAGCATTAACTTGCACGAACAGCAGCTTTGTAACTTACTTGTGAGTTGAATAAGGTGTGCGGTGTGTTCACATCAGTGGTAGTGGGTCAGGATTTTTTAATGACCTTTACACACCTGGAATTTTCTAATAAACAGAACCCAACCCAGCTGACCATGGGTAATCAATTTGCTACATAAACTCAGCTGGAAATTATTATGTCTATATCTGTCCGCAGCGAAGCAAAAAATGATTTATTGTCGGCGTCTTACTGATAAGGCCTGCTTGTTCACTACAGGTAGGCTTTGGCTGCAACACGTATTCAGTAATATTCAATAAAGACTACAATTAAACTATTTGAAAAAGGAAAATTCAGCCGAATTACCAACATGCTTAGAACTTCTATGGACCCATGAACTTCCATGAACAAAACAAACTGTTGATTATTAAGCTAAATGATTAATAATACTCCTCCATTGCTCCCTGCTGATATGCCAAAACATCATAGCCATCTGTGCTGTGTTGCCAGACTGAAAAGAATCCTTCATTTCTTTGGAATTAATGTATGTTGAAAAGAACCATTAATCAGTGATATTGTGCCTTGTATTGTTACAATTAATTTCATTTAAAAGCAAAAATAAAAGTAAAAGATTCTATTAAATGAAAGAAAAAAGCAAATAATAATAGCAAATTAATTACAAAAAAATTACAAAACACGTACAATCGTACCATAGTGGGCTTTAGCGCATTTGAGATATGATTCAAATCAACATCATGCTTTTTTTCTGCTCATTTGTGTCCTGAAGCAAAATGACTATTTTAATGTATCAACTATCCATTTTAATTTATAATATCAACTATTATCTGAACCCCTTATCTTTAACCAGGGATGTGATGGGTGCTGAAGCCTATCCCAGCAGTCAGAGGGCAAAAGGTAGAGAACACTCTGGACAGGTGGCCAATCCATCATGGAGCAGAAACACACACTCATTCACACACACACTCACACCTAGGGGCCATTTAGCAGCTCCAATTTACCTGACTTGCATGACTTTGGACTGTGGGAGGAAACCCATGCAGACACTGGGAGAACATACAAACTCCTCACAGAAAGAACTCTCAGGCGCCCAGCTGGGAATTGAACAATATAAACTATTTTTGAGTACTGATCCAAACAAACCATAATACCTTCTGCTGCTCTCCCTTTGCCCCTTCATGGCACCAGTAAGGCCCCACTATCAGTCTGTGCAACAGTAAATTAAGGCCACATAATCTGATTGGCTGAAAAGTGTTTTACCTGCATCTGACAACATGCAATCAGTTGTATCCTCCCTCAACTGCTGGGACAGAGCAAATCTCAATAGAACAGCTGGCCTGGTGGTTAGGGAGTTGCGTCTGTGATCAAAAGGTTGTGGGTTTGAATCCCAGGACAGCGCACGGCAGCACTGAGGTACCCTTGAGCAAGGTACCATCCCTGCACTGCATTGTCAGCTGCCCACTGCTTCACTTGGTGAATGGCTTAAACGCAGAGACAGGATTTCACATTGTTCAAACTGGGCTGTGGTGTCTTCGCACTACATAGAGATGGTATGTTTATAGAGCTAGTGTTGACTTAATTCTTGATTTTTTAAAGTCATTCACACTTTTTAAACATTCACCCATGTTGTTAATTGATGGATCCCTAATACAGATCACTTTCTGCCATGAGCTTTCTCTAGGCTCCTCTGTCTGTGCTTTGTGAGCTGGAATAGTTAGGACTGGATCTGTGTACAGATGGAGATGGAGATCATCAGCGCTGGAATGGGCACAGCTATTGGTTTCAGCTTGGTTCTGGTTCAGGCCAACACATATTTGTGCTTCATGGAGAGCAGAACAGTGAGTAAGACGGGATCTATGGGACTGGAGACACACACACAAACGCAAACACACATGTACACACAAGATGCATACTCACAAATGCAGCTCAGAATGACCAATAAAATTCCTTTTTCTCTCTTACACACACATAAACACACTCTGAGGGACAGATCCAGCAACAATGAGGTAAACATAATTACTCACAGATCCACAGCTAACATTCAGCCTCTGTCTCTGGTCAAAACCTCATTGTTACCCAACATGCCTCGGCATACATGCTTAAATACCCAGAATGCCCTTCATTCCAACAAAGGTGATTCACAACCCCTGGGTGTAACATCTGCACCTGCCTATTATGGTCAATGAAATCAAATCAGTGTCAAGAGTAAAGCACAGCTGGAATCTGCAGGATGAACACTTTTTACAGTCTGAGAGTGCTGGAGGGATTTTAATCCAGCAAGAATCTGCAATGTGTGGAGTTTTTCCAGCCTGACAGTACAAATAGTGTGGTCATGTTTAATCCAGTATGAATCTGTAGTTTGTGTACTACAGTTTGACAGTATTAACTGCAGAGTCATGTTTTATTCAGTGTGAATCTGTGGTGTGTAATCTTTACATTCTGATAGTAATAAATGAGAAATGAATGTGTGTTCAGTCAGACCCACCTCTTGATAATAGAACCACAAAAGCACATCGAGTGTGTTATGTGGCATAACATTCATTTGGACCATTCAACCTGGTCTGTGGATTTGGAGCAACTACAAAGTCTGTTTATTCCAGAACTAATCATCCTATCAAATCCCTACAGATTACATTACAAAAACTCTTCTGGTAAAACTAATTCACCTCCAACACTGCTTCAGAGTATGAAACACCATGAACACACATGTTCTTAATCACTCTCATTCTAACTGATTCCAGATCAGACATGTCTGAATTAAACCCACTGAGTGCTGGTTTGTGTTGCTGGCAGTAAATTAATTGTGATTCAGTATGTTAGTGATTAAAGCTCTGCCTGAGGACATGTTCCCTTGGATTCAATCTCATTAGCTATGACACCACACATGTACACACAGGGCACACACACACACACACACACACACACACACACACACACACACACACACACACACACACACACACACACACACAAACACACTCACACACTCTGTGTATCTCTTTGTATGCTGAAATCACAGTGATCCTACAGATGTTTGTAATTCTGAAATCTTTCTTAAAGCAGTGCTTTGCATGCTTTCTGAACAGCAGTGATGCTGACATGGTACTGGCATGTTAAGGTATGTGTGTGTGTGCGTGTGTGTGTTTGAATAAGTAGATCCTACAGCGCTACTGGAGTGTCCACTACCTGGCCACACCTAACCTGTAGGTCAACTTCTACACTCTTGTCACTCTCTAGTCCTTCATCAGTGTTTAGTTTCTGCCATAAGGACACAATTGGTTGAATATTTTGGATTGGTGGACTATTTTCAGCCCAGCAGAGACCTATTAAGACCTCCAATATCACCATCTAACTCACGTACCTAACACAGAGAGCCTGTAACAACCAATGTATAGTAACTGCATAAACTGTATAGAAACAATCTATTTGTCGGTACCAATGCTTTATGTTCGATCCTGCTTAAATTGCTGACTTTTAATAATTTCTAATTCTAGAACTATTAACTTCATTTGCAAACCTTTGAAAAAACATGATGTTATATTTTTGCCATAATGTACAGGCTTATCTTCGTATCACTCTGTTGCCGTTCTCCTTAGCACTCACGCTTAATCCACACAGACCAGTGTTAGACTCAAACACCTCAAACAGCCAGAAACTTGTCTGGGTCAATCATGATCCATGATCTAAACAAAAGTAACCTATCAGAGAGCAGGACAAAACATTCTCAGCCAATCAGTGAATCGTTACTGCAGTGGAAAGGTTGTTTGCTACAGTAATTTGGTGGAATGTGGATAGCTAAGCCGCTCATGGTGACCCTGGGTTACTACGTACACCCTGACCACCCACCACCCACCACCCCCTGTCTATCCTTTCGTCTAATTCCCAGCATTCCTTTGCAGGGCAGCAGAAATATCTCTCTATCTCGTGCTAACTATTGTCCGAACCCTCTGTTTATTCGGCAAACGCTGTCTCTCTGATTGCACGTCACGCACACACAAACACACACAAACACACATTCTCGCTCACTGTTCTCATACTCTCTCTCCTTTTCCTTTTTTCTTTTTACTCTTGCCCCCATCTCTGTCCTCCCTTCTCTCTCCCTTTCTTTTTCTCCTCCTTCTTCAATTCTTCTCCTTTCACTTTTATTCCTTCTTTCTCTAATCCGACTCTTACCTCCTCTCTCTCTTCCTTTCCTTTCATCTTATCCTCTCTTTCACCATTTCTTTCCCTCTCTTTCTTTCACTCTCTTTTTTATCTCTCTTACATACACACTGCTTCATCACACATGCACACTGTAACAGGCAAATATTTATGCACAAGCACACATGCGCACGCGCGCACACACACACTGATTGTTAAACATACAGTACCAGACAAAGGCTAAAAATAAGAATGCAAGCAGGTTTTTAAATTAAGTAGTTTAACCTTCTTTCTAAACGTAGTAGTTATTAACCTAATGCTATTACAGTGCTGTATTCATACTCATACTATGAAAGTCTTCTTCACACTCTTTGAAAACAGTTTCTTGCATACACACAATTCCACACAGTCTATATACACTCCTAATGTTACACCCCTGAATGAGCTGATAAAGAGCACCTGAATGGAGGAAACAGGTGGGTCTGATTAGAGTTGGTGTACCTAACTCTGCAATGTTTTGTATTTAGTCTATATGCATACCTGGAGTGCACCCAAGTTAGTCTACCTGCAGTTATGTGCTGGTTCTCTGAGGGCTCGTGCTGTTTTTGATGTTGGAGGACAAAAACAGCCTGTGCTGCTTAGCCAGCAAATGCCTTTCATCTCCATATAACATGCAGTTAAAAGGGGGCAGACACGCGTAAAAACACGCAGCAGGTCACTTCATGCTGATCTGGTCCTCTCAGGACTCAAGGCTTTCATTAGAGACAACTTTCAACAGGATCCCCACTGTGTACACCAGTAGCTCCACCAGCAGTACTAACAAAAACGTGCCACATATATACCAACAGCACCATCACCACCAACCTCAACAGCACCAATAAAACAGAAATATTTCCAACACCCCTACTCCCACCAACATCACTGCCAAACCACCAACCAAACCAAAAACACTAAAACCACCCACTGCATCAACAGTGGCAATACCACAACCACAAATACACTTAACAGCAACTACAATCACCAACAGAGCTGTCAGCACAAAAACCACCACACTACGATAATATCAACACCACCAGCACCTCAAACACTAATATCACCATCAGCACTTTCAACACAAAAACCACCAGCAACACCAACAATAAAGGTTTATTTTATCTTATCTTAATTTACTTATTCCACAAACAACACCCAAAACACTATCACCCCTCAAACAATCAGCAACATTAATATGAACACCACATCCACTGACAGCACCAGTACTATCAGCAGCACCATCAAAACCACCATTATGACCAGCATCAGATATACCAACGCCTCCATTAAGATATCCATCAACCCCAACACCAACAAATCCAATACAATCACTTACAGCACCAACACCTGCATCAGTTACACCTCAATCATCCCCACCACCCCCAGCAGCACCATCCATAAACCACTACAATAAGTAAACGGCACCAACAGCTATTAATAAAACTATCAACAGCACCACCAAGAGCATCAGCAAAACCACCTCCATCACGAACAGTACCAACAATAACACCTATATTAACACCACCAACAGGAGCATCCACAAAACTACTAACACTACAAGCAGTATCATTAATGACACCTATATTGACACCACCAAGAGCATCAACAAAACTATCTCCACTGCTAACAAAACCATCAACAAAACCACCTCTCTTATTACCAACAGTATAGTTACATCTCCATCCACACCACCAATCCCACAATCAACATCATGAACAGCACCAGTACCAGCAGCCTCAAAACCTGGCCACTGTATTATAGAAGTGCGTCCTCTAGTCAAACTACCTGCATATTACAGGGTCTTACAAAGTCTGGAAAACGTTTACACTACAATAAAATCCCAGTTTCATCTTAAACACTAAGTAAGGTGGTTGCCTTAAATGACCCATTAAAGCTCCAACAACACACGGTAAGAACAAACTCAGAGTATGGAGCCACCTACACTCATTTTGACAAGCTAAGTGGGCTTGAGAGAGTTTAGAAAGTTTTGAGAATATGGGAATGTTTTAATGGTGCGATCTGCTCTCACCATATTGCGATTCTCTCTTTGGGATAGTCCAGCCTCTCGATGCAGCCCAGGTAGTGTGGCAGACTGTGCGCTGCGTTCCTGGCCACGATGGCGATCAGGACCTTGGGCTTCTGCAGCGGAGATTCATCTGGAGAGAGCAGACAGACGGAGAACAGAGAGAAAAACCAGGACAGCCTCACAGTTCCCACAGGAGGCATAGTGCCCGATCTGAACCGGAGGGAGAGAGGAGGGAGTGAGGAAAGAGAGAGGTAGATAGAGGGAAGGAGAGGAGGAGGATGTGAGAGGATTTACCTCTGAGAGAGGGATCCTCCCACGGATAGGTCCCCACCCCCGTGTGCTCTCTCTCTCCGTCACTCACCCCCCCCCCCCCCCCCACACACACACACACACAGAAAGAGAGCCTACTGAAGTGCGAGTAAACTTCACATTGGCCTGTCAAGAGCAGTTTAACTTTGTTCAATCTGCTGCAGAAGGGCGGAGAGAAGTGCAGAAGTGCACCATTACTGTGCCGCACTTTCAAAATTGTGTTTGTAAAGTGATAATGCAAGGAAATAAAAGCAGTATCGAGTTTAAAACTCGCCAATACTGGAAATGTGTGCTTCAATTGGTGTATTATTATTATTATTATTATTATTATTATTATTATTATTATTATTATTATTGTCATGATTATTATCATTGGTGTAATCAGTATCATTGAAATGAAATAATGTCTTTTTGTCAAGAGTTGCATCCATTTTTAAGATTTTATTGGTGTACGTCAATGAAGTAATAAAGGAAGCAGAAAAAGAACACAGCTGCAGGATTTTAAAAATGGATAAACGAATAAATGTGTGCGATTATGGTGTGCAGTTACATAACAACAACAACAACAACAACAATAAGAAGAATACACACCTTTTCAAATGAAACATTTCCATTTCAATTACTGCCTGTTGCGACATTAACAGCTATGCCTGATGTTAAAACATCATAAACCAAATAAATCTCTCCGGTTTTTAAGATGGTTGGCTCTTTCCTGCAGCACCCCCTGCCGCCCACACAGAAAACTTGACAGAGGTCTTTGAACGAAGCGTGACAAGCCAGTCTCTTAAAAGGGAAGGTGTACAAGACGGAGGTTTGGAGACAGTGGCACTGAAGAAAAGACAGGAAGCAGTGCTGGAGGTGTGCTGGAGTTGAAAATGTTAAAATTTGCATTGGGAGTGACGAGAATGGACAGGATCAGGAATTAGTTGATTAGAGGGACAGCTCGAGTTGGACCTTTTGGAGTAAAAATCAGAAAGGAGAAATTGGGTTGGTTCGGACATATGCTGAAGAGAGACTCTGAGTGCTGAGAAAAAGATGCTGAGGAGAGACTCTGAGTGTGCTGGGAGATGGATGCTGAGGAGTTTCGGAATATATTGTGAGAAGTATGCTGAGGATGGAGCTGCAGGGAAGAGGAGCAGCTCCATCCTCAGCATCCAGCGTATGTGTGTGTGAGGAAGATGTAGAGGACAGAAGGAATCAGACCCCTGCCATTTAGACGCTCATTAGAAGGAAATGGTTGAGACAGCTGAAGTTTTTTTCTCTCTGAAAAAAGAAATTTACAAAAAATTCAGAAAAATTGGCAGTCTCCACTGCATATTACTGTAAATATATATTATATATATACTGTATATAAAAAAATAAATCACAATTTTCTCTTAAATGTAGCTGTAAAGCATCACCGTTGTGTGTGAGTTGAATTAAAACCTGTGTTCTCTGATTTTTCAACCTGTTCAGAGGAAAAAGTTGCAATGAAGTGTTTTGTGATTGATTACATGGAAAAAAGTCTCAGAGTCTAGCTGAGAAGGAGCTGTTGGGTTTTACTTCCTGTGCTTGGCACAATTCAAACACCACTGAAGCAACCAGTTTCAGCTTAAGACTTTATTGTCTGGTACTTACCCTTGCGTCAAATCAATTATTAGTCTAACTCCAGTGACACTGAGTTACATTTTCCTCTACAAAACATTACACCAGCTGATGCCAACCAGTTTTCCTGGATGGCATCACACTCTGTGAAAAAGCTACAAAAAATGAAGCCCATGGCTACAGAAATTCACGTCTGAGTGAGGTGGCAAACGGTAGCAAGCATTTGTGGCTGATGGAGCGAGAAAGGGTTTTGTGATTGTGGTTTAGAGCTGGTGGTGGTCTGTGTGTGTGTGTGGGGGGGGGGGGGGGGGTGTTCCCCCCCTCCAAACGTTTAAAACAAGTGGGTGCTTTTCCAAAGA
>JBBPDC010180681.1:0-15935 GCA_037974485.1 Hemigrammopetersius urotaenia | reverse complement strand
ATAAGAACCTCTTTACCTTTTATTCTCATATGTGTTATCAATATTGCATACAGCAGATCCTGACGGCTATTGGACACCTGATCTGAGACTGTACAGACAATGAATCACTTCCAATTAAGAATGTACTTATTTTTTTCCTCCTTAAAAACTATCGGTTAATTAATCGGTTATCTGCAAGTACGGACCAACCTAGCTATCGGTATCGGTACAATTCAATATCGGTCGACCTCTAATATATATATAAATATATAATCCATTCTGTAACGTTTATATACACTTCCCACTTATGTTACAGCTCTGTATTGTACTGTCTCAGATCCACACTACTAGCATCTATTAATTGTACTGTTTCTGTCATTCCTTTAATTTTGTTCAATGCTGGTAACCGCCTTCTGTGCAATAATCATAATAATGCTGCAATATCAATCACTAGTCTACGTTGCAAACGTAAGCAGACAACAACGGGGCCTCAGAGAGTGTCACAACAGCTTCCTGTCAAAGCACACATCACGAGCAGCCTCAGTCCTGCTGTCCTACTTTAATATCTCAGCACACTCTCAGACATAAACTACACACAAAAGGCCCAGAAAAGTAATGAGCTTTGCACAACGGATGTAAAGTATGGTGTTCCTAGTCCTGTGGTGTGTTTTTTATCAGTTGTAAGCAGTGAGTGAAAACAAACGGACACACAGTGAACTCAGCGCCAGCGCCTGTCTGTGCAGGACAATGTGCGGATTTTGTTCCTGAGGGTGAAGTCAGTCAATCTCTCTCGCTCTCTCAATGTTTCTCTCTCTCTTTGCCGTAACTTTCTCTCTCTCCCTCTGAACTCACCTTGTCGGACCGTTTTCATCCGGACGGGACCCTTGCAGTTCTTCAACACAGTCAGGACGTCGTAGAGCGGTAGTCCGGACACGGACAGTCCCTGCAGCTCCAGCAGCAGCTCCCCCGAGCTCAGCCGCCCGCACCTGTACTGCACCGCGTCATCTCGCACATCGCTCACGTAGGTGAACTCCCCGTTCTCCGCGCCCCCGCGCAGCTCCACGTTGAGCCCCCCGTCACTGCCCTTATTCACCACGCACTCGTTCACCCTGCCGGTCCAACTGGTCTTCTGGATCACCTTAGACATGTCGGTCCACTCGCGAGGGAAACGTCCCCGTTCCGGACAGTTAGAGAGAAGCGCGTGCGCCGTAATCTCCAGCGAACAGACACAAGCGTCCCGGCGGAACCATCATCGCGTAACAAAAAACACACCCCTATAAACTTCAAAGAACTGAAAAGGCGACGAGAGTCCGTCACACAGTATGTGTTTTTTACATTACGCGCGACGCTCCAACCACCGAGGAAGAACTCTCAGAATGTACTACCTCAGGAAGAAAACAACTAACTCAGCTTGTATGAAATGGCTGGAACTAATTTGACCTGAAAGTTGTAAAGTTCTACCTTCTCCTGCGGCTCCTTTAAACAGGTACACGAACAGAGTCGCGTAATTGACTGAGCGCGAGCACAGCCTACGGCGTCGTTTGGGGTTTTCCCCACGCCCTTATTTCGACAAGCCCCGCCCCTGCGCCTGGAAAGGCTACTTGGTGAAAAGATTCACATTTAGCAGACGCTTTTATCCAAATCGACTTCCATTTCCTAACTACAGGACGGTCTCATTGGAGCAACTCAAGGTTAAGGGTGTTTCGCAGGAACCCAGTGATGGTCTGTCGAAGGTAGGATTCAAACCGTGACCTCTTCATCCTCTTGTTATTACTTGTATCTGTATAGCCACTCTGTTCGACCTTATTTTATAGTTAAACATTTTAAATTCAGTTGGCTTCATTGGAAGCATTGAATTCAATTGAAAACTCCCCAAAACAGTCCTAGACCCCACCTCCTAGAAACAGACCCCGCCTTCGGGACGGCCCTCCTAGCCAATCCCAGGCCAGGAGGGCCTTCCGCTATTACCCAATCCTGGCTCATGGAGCGGGGCTTATTTTCCATATATCTAGAGCATAGACACAGTATTACAATAATGTTGTAAGTCTGTTTTCTTGAGCGCGTGACTAAGGACAGGTAAACCAACCCGAGCAAACCAGGCAAGTGTTATCGGAATATGGGGAGGGGGATCCAAGACTTTCTCTCGGGTCCTAATGGTGGGGTTGGGATCAAACCGCCCGCAACTCCAGCATAAACCGGATTAAACTGATATCAAACCCTCACAAGCTTTCACGCGCTTCTTTAATGATGTCAGCGAGGAAACAGTATCGTTAAATCAGCGAGTGCAGAGGACGATGCGTCTCTTCCTCTGAAATCAGATATGACTGCTGAATAGGCACACTATTACACGCTGTGATAAATTCCTAATAACTGTGCCCTAGTGCACAAAGCAAGAACCATAAAGACATGGCTGCGTGAGTTCGGTGCGGAAGAACGTGACTGGACCGCACGCAGCCTTGGATATAGCCCCATCCAACAACTGTGGGGTGACGGAGAACGCGAGCCTTCTCTTCAAACAACGGTGTCTGATCTCATAAATGCGCTACAGAATGAATTTGCACAAATTCAGTATAGTGTATCTCCTAATACAGTGAGGACTTTGTTCACAGAGTGATGATGCTTCTCTTGCGGACCGATGGAGCCAGGTGTGAAGCGCACAAAACAAAAAGAGAAAGTAGGAACCGTTTGGCTAAAAAGCTATTGTCCACTTACCCCATCCAGTCTTCATTCTTAGTGTTGGCGCTTTGAGGCTAACAGTGCTAACACATGTGAAGTCAATAGTCATGTAAATATTTTTTTAAATCTTCCAAAATATCTCAACTACTAAAGCATCATTCAGCTTTTCCTTGAACAGGGACTCTGTGTAGCCAAACACATTTGGAAGCCTTTCTTAGACAACAGGGTCTGTTCTCACAAGCTGCTTAAGAATTACGTTTGCTAATCTGCAATTAATTTTGTATCAGTACCTGTAAATATAGAGGACTCTGATCCAGGACCAGTCCTTTTTACACTGCTCTGTGAAAATCAGTTTTACAATTTTTTTATAGCCCATAGTAAGTCATACTGTGTCTTAAACCACACTGACACGCCTGAGCCGCTAATGAAGCACTGTGTGTGGTTTGAGCAGGTTGAGAGATGTTTTATGATGTGTTTTCCAGAAACAGTGTTCACATTTAGTATTAGCAATGTTAGCCTTGTTTCTCCAGAACTAAAGAGCAACAGTTCGACTCCAGACTTGGCTGATCAGGTACAATTAGAGTGAGTGGAAAAATAGTGTAAATGTGCAAATCATACACAAGGAAACCCAATATTACAAGAATATTAGTTCAAAAAGAATCAGATGAATCAGAATGACAATACAGAGATTCTGATTCTTCTGATACTTTTTGAACTACTATTCTTGTAACACTGGAGCTGTGTCCGCAAAGTGCACTCGTTCACTATGTAGGGCACTATATAGTGAGACAGCCGTTTTGTAGTGGTGTCCAAAATATCAGCCGTCAATTTCACTACAACATCACTGCGTGACCGGCCGAAATCTAGTGTTCAGACACAGTACACTACATAAATACACATATACCATCATGCACTGCGGGTTTCTTTTACCATGCCCTACATAGTGAACAAGTGCACATTTCGGACACACTGCACACTACATTTATTGTGTGAAAGTCGAGAAGAGGAGCGAGACGGGGCAAAGTGGGGCTTCAAACGGAGGAATTTCAGAGATAAATTGCCGATATCCAGCGCACTATATAAGCAACAGTTAGTAAAAACGTAGTCTCAGCCTCAGACGTCACGCCCACGGAACGTTGGCTAAACGTCTGATGCATGTGGTACACTTAACTGGAAACACTTCAGGAATCTCGAAGTCGTCGTCTGATTGGTTGAATTTTATTGGATTTCCGGGGGACGCGAGTGTCGCGTTTATTTTCGGTCTGTAGTTGCGACATGCGACTGATTGGGGCTCGTGACCCGGCGCTGCTTTTACTCCACATGCGGCTATAAACACACTGAGTGGTATTAGCAGGAAGGATACAGCTTAAGTACATTGAAGAGACAAATGACAGCAGCTGTGCAGATGCTGATTTGACATAAAGTAAACTGCAGTAAAAGGATCTTAAGGAGTACTGTATACAAATCCACAGCTTTCAGTCAGAAGATAATAGTATTGGCTCTGTATGCGATATTTGTACAATATTCACTTATTTGAGAATCTTTAATGTTGGGGTGTGTCAGTGGTGACTAGGATCTTATGGGCAGAAAAAAGCCCTCGAATACAAAAACTAGTTTTAATGAGCAAAATGGGTTTTCTTGCTATTATACTTCAAGCTGATGCTCTCGAGGCATGCCTAAATTTAACGTAATAGCAATAATTGTCTTATTTAAATGTCTGACACATCACATGACAACTACAGCACTGATTACATGCTTGTGCTTTACTAGAGAGGATAAGTCAACCATGTTTTCTGTGGACTTTTCTGATTACGTATTGAAACGTGTCAGTATGTAATCAGTTACGTCCACAGAAAATATGATGGACTTTGTGTAAATCAAGTTGTGTCCTTAATTTTTTGACAAGCTACTGTTAAATAATGAAACTGTGTGGATCAATGTGGCTCAATTAAACATCAAACAGCCTCATCTTTCTAGAGCAGGGGTCGGCAACCTTCAACACTGAAAGAGCCGTTTGTACTCAGTGCATCTAACATGAGCTGTGCGTCCCTCTGATGTGTTCATCCCTGATCCTCGTTGCGCCCTAAAGCTTCGTTGCGTGACTCGTTCCTCTGTAGTTGCCACAATCAAGTGTGTCTCCCTTGTTCTTAAAAATCGGCACAAGAACCCTTTTCCTCCATTCCTCAGGCATCTTCTCAAAGACTCTGCTGCCACCTCTCCTAGACACTTCCATATCTCCACAGGTACGTCATCAGGGCCAACTGCCTTTCCTCTCTTCATCCTCACTAATCTCAGCTGCTCTCTGCTCCACAGCAGTCACCTCTTCTACTCTACATTCCCTCTCACTTTCCTCATTCATCAGCGTGGCACCTGTCATTGACATCCCAATCCTTAATCACCCCAACCTGCAGCACGTCTTTTCCTATCTCTCTGCCTCTCCAACCTGTACAGATCACTCTCTCCCTCCTTACTGTCCAACCCAGCACACCAGTCATCATACGCCATTTGTTTGGCCTTTGCCACAGAGTGTGAATTACCCCTCCATAATTGGGGGGTATCCAAAGCAACTTAAGAACCCCCCCAAACTGCTATTTTTCTCTCTTTTGGGGGGGGGGGGCACAGGTGTTGATCAGGGGGTACAGTACCCCCCAGTACCCCCCTGTAATTCGAACCATGCTTTGCCACCTCTACCTTCACCATACACTGCATCTCCCTGCACTCCTGGCTGCTCTCCTCAGTCCTCAGTGATCCACTTCTTCTCAGCTCATTTCTTCCTCTGTATGCGCTCCTGGACTTTTTCACTCCACCACCAAGTCTCCGTATCGACTTTACACCTTCCAGAGGACACACCAAGTACCTCTTACCCAAATTAGCCGTATCTGTCCAATCATCTGGGAGCCCTTCCTGGCCACCAAGAGCCTTTCGCAACTCCTCCCTGAAAACCTCACAACACTCTTCTTTTTTCAGTTTCCACCACCTGGTTCTCTGCTCCACCTTCATCTTCCTCCCCATCAGTTTCATCCTACAGACCACAAACCTGTGCTGTTTCACCTCACTCTCACCGACCACTACCCCGCAGTCACTAACCTCCTTCAAATTACAACATCTGCAGAAGATGTAGTCCATATGTGTGCTCTTCCCTGCACTCTTATACATCACCCTGTGTTCCTGTTCCTGTTCCTGTTCCTGTTCCTGTTCCTGTTCCAGCCATTTCCATCTTTTTTTACAAAGTCTACCAACATCTGTCCCTCTTCGTTCTTCTCCTGGATCCCAGACCTGCCCATCACTTCCTCATCACCTCTGTTCCCCTCACCAACATGTCCGTTAATGTCTGCGCCAGTTACCCCTCTCTCAACTCTGGGAGAACTCCGCATCAAATCATTTACATTTAAATGCATTTATCAGACGCTTTCTTCCAAAGCGACTTCCATTCCCTACCTACAGGGGGCAGTCTCTCCCTGGAGCAGCTCAGGGTTAAGGGTCTTGCTCAGGGACCCAGTGGTGGAGCTGAAGGTAGGATTTGAACCCATGACCTCTTGGTCAGAGGAGAGTATCCTACCCACTAGACCACCAGCCCATGCAGCTCACTCCTGAGATTCTGCTTCTGTTCTAGCTCACGTCCCACCAGTGGGGCGTAGCCACTAACAGCATTGATCATTATTCCTTCAACTTCAAGCTTCAACCTCATCAGCCTATCTGACACTATTTTTACTTCCACAACGTTCCTAACAGACTCCTCCTTCAGGAGAACTCCTACTCTCTTCCCATCTCCACCATCTCCACCATCTCCACCATCTCCACCATAGTAGAACAACCTCAACCCTTCTCCTGAGCTTCTAGCCTTTCCACCTGGTCTCCCGAACACATAGTATCCAGCTTCCTTCTCTGCATCATGTCCACCAGCTCTCTAGCTGTCAAAGTCCCTACTCTCAGTTCCACACTCTTGCCTTTCCTCTTCTCTCTCTGCCTACATACACTCCTTCCTCTTCACCTCCGTCAGTAGCCCCGTTTCCTCCGGCACCCTGTTGATCAACAGCACCGGTTGCGGTCATTGTTAACCCGAGCCACGACCGATCCGGTATGAAATCTCTGTTTGTGACTGGCATGGGGTGGAGGGGCTCAGTGGGTAGGACACTGGCCCCCAGACCAAGAGGTCATGGGTTCGAATCCTACCTACAGCACCACCACTGGGTCCCTGAGCAAGACCCTTAACCCCAAAGTTGCTCCAGGGACACTGCCCCCTGTAGGTAGGGAATGGAAGTCGCTTTGGATAAAAGCGTCTGATAAATGCTGTAAATGTAAATGTTTGATTTGGCTCAGATTTTACGTCGAATGCCCCTCTTGACACAACCCTCAGCATTTATCCGGACTTGGGACCGGCACAATGAATCACTGGCCTCTTCTGGTTGCATTACAGCCAGTAAGCTGCCGTTCTAGTGTTACATTTTCCAAAGCCGCAACATAAGCATGAAAGAGACGCATGTTGCTCCGAAGCCGCGTGTCGCCGACCCCTGATCCACAGTCAACACAGAGTTTTTACATTTCTCCCATGAATGCACACTGCCAAAACAGCCCATTAACCACACACTTTGACCTGCTGCTGATATCATTCAGAGCATACAAGCAGGTTGAGTACTGTACTGATGCCTGTTAAATGTTTGCTTGTTGTAACACATTTGATTAACCTTCAAATGTGTCCATTATTCAAGTTATGCAACTCACAGGCATTTGACATTATACATAATAATTACACCAAGAGTAATGACTACTTTAGAAGTAGAAGTAGAAAAGCTCCTTTTTCCAAACAAACCAGTTTGTGGCTCGATCTTCTACCAGAGCAATGATCCAAAAAAAAAAAAAGACCACAAAATCAAACTTCTGAGACGGCCGTTCCAGTCCTGGAGCATCTGGGGAGATCTTATATCGAGGAGTGTGTTAAGGCTGCTTGACTGTCTTATCAAGCTGTATAGGAGACGACTTACTGCTGCTATGTTGGTAAAGCGAGAAAGCCCAAAGAGCAAAATGCAAGGATTCATGTATTCAAGTATTATGACCTGTATTCCCTTAAAAATATTTGAAAAAGCGTTTTCTTTTGAGATTTGTACCATATTTTGTGTAAAACTGAGCTAATTATTCACATATTTATGACTCAGATACCAAAGGGTGCCAATAATTATGGAGATAACTCAAATTCTGCTTATAATAGTATACAGATACTTTTCATCCCTTGGTCCGTTATGAGTGCGCCACTTAAACGCGACACTAAGATTAGTGTGGATCTGTGCGTGGATACGAACCTGTGCGCCTTCCACGCCAAGAGAGTCGCCGTCACGCCTAAAGATATTCAGCTGCCCGCCGTAACCGTGGAGACCGCGCATCTGAAGGAGACCACAAGGATTATGAACTCTTTTTCATTTATTTATTCTTGAATTTTTATTACTTAATAACTTCTGTAAGGTGACCTTGAGTGTTGTGAAAGGCGCTTATAAATAAAATGCATTAAGATTAGCAACAGACTGACAGAAGACTGAGAGTCCAGTTCAGTTAGATATTGTCTGTGTATGAAACCGCACTGGGCTGTGAAACAAAGCGTCCATGTAGGGAACTCCTCATGCTCTCTCGTAGCGTGCAGTGGCGGAGACGTAGGCCTAATGTACCTGAGGGAAATTTATACGCCAGGAAATATACTGATGCTTCTAAATAATGCACAACTCAACAGATATTGCAAAGGGCCAAGAGCCTAATGGGAGTCCTCGTGCTCCAGAGCCACTCAAGCAGAGGAAAGTGCTAAATGAGCTGTTTCCTCACATCCCCTTACATTTGTGGGTGAACCTCTGTCTTTACTCGTCAACAAACGAACAAGTAAAGCAGCTGTGCTTTTGGAATAAGGACAAACGAGGGAAGAGGCTCACAGACGAAGCCAGCCACAGACGGAAGCGCTTATGTGTTATTGTGAACTTGCAACTGGAAATCACAAAGAGTGAGTGAGCAAAATGAGAACGAGGAAGCACTGAAAGGGGGGGGGGGTATGAGAGAAGCTGTCATGTGATAGATGTTGTTCATTGGCTCTGTGACTCTCAATTTTATATAATCCACAGAACCTCTGCTGCTCCGCCGCCAGGCACACACACGCACACACACACACACACACACACACACACACACACACACACAGCTGGAGACAGTAGGCAGCTGAATCAGACAGACTCCTGGATGTTTTGGCTAGTGAATACACCAGCAGAAGTGTTGATCTAACCCAAAAACACAGCATGAGAATATTCTAGTCTTTTTCTTCGTCTTCTTAGTGCTTAGTAAAGCATGACTGTCTTACTAAGGGTAAAGTATAGCTTACATTTATACATTTGTATGTTTATGTAACATATGTTTATGTATTAAAGGCGTCCTGCGGTAGTGGGCTTCTAGAACTACTGCAGCTACAGTAAGTTAATAATAAGTTGACTGTAACCGATAAACACAATTGCTTGACACTTGATAGTACAGTACTAAGCATAAGTATCACATTTTCATTGACATTATTAACATGCATTTCATTCATTATTCTCAGTGTTCCTAATATACTAAAATATCTGAAATGACCTTTTGGTGTGTTGGGGAAAATGAAAAAAGTGAACACACCACAGCACAGAATGTGAACAGCATGAAACTCTTCCTCTGCATTTAACCCATTCACCAGGTGAAGCAGGGGGCAGCAGGAACACGGCGCCGGGGAAGTGATTTTGACCTCTTGAATGGTAGTGTTTGTTCACCAAGCTGATGATTCGGTAAGACCTCTTGTGGCTGTAAGAAAATATGATTTGGGTTTATGAACCCGAATGTTTATGAGATAGAAACATTGAGATTTAACATAAAAATAAAAGAAAATGTACAATGTGGCCTGTGCAAAATTTAAGACATGGCATTCCCGTCAGCGGCCACTAGAGGCCGCCATTGTTTCTGTTGTGTTTAAAGCATTCTGTTTCTTACGCTCATGTCAGCTGTCTTGTATTTGAGTTAAAGAATTGCAGCATGGGATTGGTTTGGCCCTTTGTCAGCTTGTATTTAAGTTCCACAGTTTGGTTGTCTGTCATCCCTCACAGTTATCCTTGGTTGTACCTTTCCGAGTCTTTGGTATTTGTTTGTGTTTTGGCCACCAAGCCTGTTTTGTGTTTGCCTTTGTGTTAAAAAAGCTTTATCTAAGAAAATTGAAACACATACCTGCGCCTCCTATCTGGACTGGTCCTACAGAAATGTGATAACGGCACGTTTAATATACATAACCATGTTTTTTTTTAACAATTTGTTTAAATCGACAAATGAATAGAAATTGTGCTCAAATATTTGCAGAAATATTTTTTCAAACTTTTCCATACACACACACACACACACACACACACACACACACACACACACACACACACACACACACACACTCTTAGTCCCACATTTAGCTCTCACTCCTTTTGTTGATACGTTCCCCTCCCAACCTGTGCCTAAGGATAAATGTTCTTTTATGTTAAATCGGCCGAATATGTAATAATGATGATAATGAGGGCAGCTTCTCAATTCATAGTGTCCTAAAGTTGCCCATCTCTAATACAGGTGTGTATTTGCCCTCAGTCACAGACACAGACTACAGATTATCATTTCAAAATCAATATTCACTTTTTAATTGGAGGGAGGTACAAAAATGCCCACAGACTAACATTACAGGTTTTCAAATAAGAAACTGTGAATAGATAGGGGCAGCTGGTTCGGGCAGTGTGTTCGCTATATGTAGTGGTTAGTACAAGGATGGACCACCAGTGAACAAAGGTTGTGTAGAATCTCTTGTTTTGGCAGCCTACAATATCGGGCAAGTGCTTTTAATGTAATGACTGAATACTGTATGTACCTATAAGGCTGATTGACAGGTAGTGTATACAAGCACAAGTGCCCAGAATGCTGTTGCGGTCCTGATTGGTTACCTGGCAGGAACTGATGTAGACAGCTTGTTGCCAGAATACGGCTTTTGACGCGACACAAGAACAACTTTCTCGTCTCTCATTCAGTTGAATGTGTCAGCAGCAGGATATCCTGTTCCAGACCATCACATAACCAGTTCAATGCAAAACCAGGATGCAACCCAAAACAAGGTCTCTGTGAGAAAGAAGGAGTTTAGGCTGGCCTTGCTAAATATTGACCCCACAGGGCCTTCGTGTTTTCACTCACACAGTATTATTCCACTTAGATCATACGTTTATAAAATCCTTATGTAATTCATCACATGAATATGGCATCATTACCAAAGTATATATTTATTTTTTTGTTATTATTATCATGATATTACTCATATTCATGCAGCTACAGGGACAAAAGTGCATCACTGACTAAAAAGGCAGTTTTCTTGGCTGACGGACTTCATTAGAGGTACGAAGCTTTCAGACAAAGTATCACTTTTACGGAACACGCAGGTAAACGTTATAAACGTAATGATCGGTAAATCTGTCGTAAAGATTCCTACTCACCTCCCACAGCGGTGTTCGGCGACAGAGTACTCTGGTGCCACGTCGTAGGTGACGGGACGTTTTATAATTTTGGATTTTTATCCAGTTCAAGTTCCCTGTCACACAATATTACCGAGCCTGGAGGGTCAAAACCAGCTTCCTCCAAGAACACCTGCAGGATTTGTTCTTGGATGAATGGATGGATTGATGGATAAATAGATAGATAGGTAGATAGATCAGATCACATAAACATAAGGTTTTGAGGACAACTGATTTTGTAGGCACTGGGTCAGCATATGATCAGTAAATTAATAACTATGTAAAAGTAAGCTTGAACCTTGCGTATGTTCAAATGACCCCCTGATTATAACCGGATTATTTTTATTCATGAAAATGTTTTAAATTTCCCTTTTTTCTTAGTGGAACATGTTTTGCCAAATTTCTAGAGTTCTAGGGGTGGGGGGCTCAGTGGGTAGGATACTTGCCTCCAGACCAAGAGGTCATGGGTTCGAATCCTACCTTCAGCACCACCACTGGGTCCCTGAGCAAGACCTTTAACCCCAAGTTGCTCCAGGGAGAGGCTGCCCCCTGTAGGTAGGAATTGGAAGTCGCTTTGGATAAAAGCGTCTGATAAACGCCGTAAATGTATCCGTTGCCTATTTACATTTAAATTTCTTGGTGTTCACTTGAGCGATGAGCTCACTTGGTCCTACAGCCTCAGTCAGCTGGTGCGGAGGTCTCAGCAGCGTCCGGACTTCCTAAGAAGCCTGAGGAAATTTGGAATGACAACCGGAATTCTTAAGAACTTCTGCAGAAGTACTATCGAGAGTATTCTCACCAGCAACATCCCAGTTCGGTTTGGAAACTGCGAAGGATAGGAAAGCGCTGGAGCGAGTGGTGAGAAGTGCCCAAACCATTGTTGGAGCAGCTCTAGCATCACTAGAGGACATCTATCACTCCAGAGTCATCAGGAAAGCTCATAGCATCATTGGAGACAATAGCCACCCTCAGCATGGACTGTTCACACTTCTGCCTTCAGAAGTGCCTATAGAAGTGTGAAATCAAGAACCACCAGATTAAGGAACAGTTTTTATTCACAGGCCATCAGGCTATGAAGTCACTTCATGTGTAGTTTTTAAAAATTAAACTTTAAAGAGTTTTTTTTCCTGAAATCTGCAATCTTCAAAATCATCATCATCATCATCATCATCATCGGGCTTTTTGGGCACGACGACATGGTACTACTCCGACTCGTCCCTCGCCTTTCTGGCTATCTCGTCAGCTGTGAGCTTGCTGCTGGGTGTCCTTTTTCAGATCACATAAACATTATTAAACAAAATGCTTTTGAGCCAGAAATGAAGAAAAGGAGTGATATAGTACGATAGTTGGGCAAGAGTTGATGCCGAATGACAGGACATGCAAAGGTAAGCTGCAGTGCTCTTAAAATGTAATGTTCTTAAAGAACTACTGTGCCCTCTGCTGGTCAGACTGAAGGTCAGTGTTGATTTCAGGGGTTGTTTGATTGACAGCAGGGTCTTTACTGTTGTTCTGAAGTCATGCAGCTGTGATGAAATGGCATGGACATCTAAACTAAAACGCATTTTGTTTTTCATAAAATAGGCATTTTTGCAGTAATTACTTAATTTTTATGAACACCATCATAGGTTGGTGTTCACAATAAATTATTTTTTATTTATTTGGTCTAATATGTATTTAGAGTTTTTAAATCATTGTCTGGCATCCTTAGTACAAAAATACGCTGTTAAACGTTGAATATTCACTTTTGTTCATTTTTCATACATGAAAAACTAAAAGAACTAATTATAATAATGTTTTTTTTATTTAATAAACATATTTTTGTATTAAAACATACTGGTACTTTAATAACTCAACAGCACTGAAGTGGGGACACTAATCTGGTGGTGGTGACAGTGGCCTTATTACAACATACAATTCCAGTCAATGGCTTCATACTTAACAAACTTTATTTAACTATTTGGTCCAAAGAATAACATTCTGAGCACTGATAACAATTTCCAAGGAATACAGGTACAATTAAGCAATATAATTTTTAAAAGTGCCCCATCGCCATATCGTCAAATATCAAATCTTCATAGTAAAAAATAAAGTAATTACCTGTAGACCCATGCGAGCTCTCAAACTATCGCCCTATCTCTACCCTTCCATTTCTATCTAAGGTTTTGGAGAAAGCAGAAACAGCATTAGTAAAGATAGTAAGTAAATGGTCTCTTACTGTCTGCTGACAAAGGATTTGTCTCTCTGCTGGTTTTGCTCGACCTTAGTTTGGCATTCGACACGATTGACCAGCTATTTTACTGGATAGACTAGAAAATCTTGTCGGAATTATGGAAACCGCTTTATCCTGGTTTAGATCATACCTGACCAACCGCTATCTATTTGTAAGAGTAAACGGGGGAGTCCTCAGCACCCACCAGAGTAAAATTCGGTGTCCCACAAGGCTCTGTTTTAGGACCCCTGCTATTCATTCTGTACATGCTGCCACTAGGGATGATTATTCAGAAACATGGAATTAGCTTCCACTGTTACGCAGACGATGCACAGCTTTATATCTCTGTAAATCCTGATGATGAATCTAGATTAAATAAGATTGGGGACTGCATCAAAGATATAAAAGACTGGATGTCACATAACTTCCTTTTACTCAACGCAGATAAAACTGAGGTCTTCTTTTAGGCCCAAAAGCTGCTAGAAACAAACTGTCAGGTCTAATACTTGATCTTGCTGGTTCCTCAGCCTCTCCAGCGTTAACTGTAGAGAATCTCTATCACTTTTGATCCTGATCTCTCATTCGACACAAATATTAGTACCGTTACTAAATTAGCTTTCCTTCATCTATGAAACATTGCTTACGAAGTGCATTATGTCTTCATGATCCGTAATATTTCCGTAATGTTTTCACGGAAATATTTGAACTTCAGCTGTGTGACTGTGTTAAAGAGAACACTGCGGTTAAAAATCCCCTTATTTGTTTACAGTCTGTTTACAGCGTTATTCCACTTTTGTCATTAATAAAGATAAATCTGCATAAATCAAACATATTTGTCTACTCCTATGTGGATAAGAGTATTATAAACAGTATATTTGGTACAGACTTAAAGGTGCGATTAATCATGAGTTACTACGGCAAACATGAGATTAATCGCGATTAAATATTTTAATCTACTGACAGTGTCACGACTGCGGGGGCTTTTTCCCATGGAAAGACAGGCAGACAGGCAGGCATCCATTTCTGTGCTTGGCTCTTTATTTACAAAACTGAACATGACAAGCGTGGTCTGGCACGGAGGTGCCAAGGGGGTGATGTACAAACAGAACTTAAATACCCACAAAAATCAGGGAACAAACGCAAAACAGGTGGGACCAGGAAACAGGCAGGAAAAACCAGAACAGGATATCAAAATAAAAGACACAGAAACCCAACACAAAAGCAGTGGCCTCTAGTGGCCACTGACCCAACCGTCACAGACAGCCCTAAAAAAATATTTAAAAAAATATTAAAAAGGCTGTGAATGATGATAGCACAGATACATATACTTAACACTGTCTTGTCTTATCTGTGTTACTTACAGGCTGGAAAAAAAGGGACTGTTTGGGAAATCGGAACATTCCACCATTTTCCTTATTCCTGTTTACAAACAAAGGCTAAAACAGGACGCGCCAGTCACGCACAAGGTCGCACGCTGTACAGACTGATCAGTGGCCACACTGCAGGATGTGATTTATGACGCAGCCTGGGACATGTTTCCCACAGGCCTTAAACAGTCCATCATTGTCCCTGTGCCTGAGAAACAACAACCTGCTTGCCTGAATCCACCATGGATGCACTACAGTTTGCATACTGGTCTAATTGTTCCACTGATGATGCCATCTCTTATTTGCTGCACACAACCTTATGTCATCTGGACACGGACAGGGGAATTTTGTTCGGACGCTGCAACATCTGGAACTGTGATGCGTCCAAGATGTGCACACCCAGCCCCCCACTCCCCCCAAACACAACGTATCAACGAATCACACGTGGGTGAGCGCCTGGCTAATGTGCCAACAGAGGCTGCTGCTGGATGAAAATGGTACCATTCCTGCCACAACTAATTCAAGAAACAGTAATAAAGAGGTGCATATGACTGGATTTTCACCAAAAACATCTAAAAAATGTGATTTCTTGCTTTCATCAATCCCTACTACTACTACTAATAATAATAAAACGTCCGAAGGTTTAAACATCCAAATGTTGCTCAGCACTGTTTGCGTGTGTATGAATTTGTTTTTAATTATAAAAAATGATTACACATGTATTTAAGTTAATATATTAGGGGTGTCAAATCAACATGTTAATTTCGATCAATTAATCACAGAAAAAAATAACATAAAAAAATGAATGCTGATTAATCACACCATGTGACTTTGTCCTCAAAACATGTTATCCATCATGGTGTGTTACCGGACACTTCTGTGCATGTGTAGTTCCACAGTCTTGGGACTAATCTGTGCTCCCTCGGGACACTGGCAGCATTTTTGACAGGGTGGTATTGATAGACTCTGGTGTCTGTTTGCACTACAGTAGCATTTTTCTACTGTCAAGTTATGTTAATGTTCATATATATTGAAACAATGTATATTTACATTTACGGCATTTATAAGACGCTTTTATCCAAAGCGACTTTCATTCCCTAACTACTCTCTCCCTGAAGCAACTTGGGGTTAAGGGTCTTGCTCAGGGACCCAGTGGTGGTGCTGAAGGTAGGATTTGAACCC
>JBBPDC010180666.1:0-15937 GCA_037974485.1 Hemigrammopetersius urotaenia | reverse complement strand
AGTGCAGCTGCCATCTTCGTAATGGTGTGGGTGTGTAGTGCAATGTAAATGGAACAAAAGTATTTTGTCTTTGATGGCGTGTTGCATTAAATTGTCATGTGCACATTTGCATGTGTAAATATTTCAAGTGTGTGGTATACCCGGGTAGTGGGTAGTTCCCTCTGACACTTTCCCTCTCCTGTGGTTTGGCTCTAATAAAATGATCTATTGACAGTTCGAACTCTTCTTTGGTGTCTTTTAACTAGTTGGTTCAAAAGAAACCTGTTACATAAACACATCACAGCACAGCACACAGTGTGAACAGTGTGAAATCCTTGCATTGCATTTAACCCACCAAATGAAGCAGTGGGCAGCCAGCGAGTTTAACAGTAGTGACTGTAACCTTTATTTTGACTAATCATATCGATTAACACAATTGCTTCACCCTGATAGTTCACTGACTAATCTGCCTGATGTTAGGAAAGTAAGGTAATGCCACCAAGTTTTACTTTGTCTGTTGAAAACCTCACATACTATCTCTCTCTTGTTCAGTGACTTGTTGGACAGTGATTTGGTAACACTACTGTGTTGCACTCTTCATAAAGCTGCAAGACACCTACATAAATGACAAATGACATAAACCTACAATGCTTTAAGATCAATAAAGTCTTGTTCCTATTAGTGTCCTCTGTCATAAAGTCTGCTTTCTTCAACCGTAATGTCATTTTATCCCAGAAAGTGTGATACAACTGACACCTTTTAGAATAAGCTCTTATGAGGTGTATGTGTCCTGTATCCTTATAAATACTGGTCTAAAGTACAGTGTTACAGCATCTGAACTACTCATCCATCCAGTGTTGAACCAGTATGCACTAGAAGCCCACTTTAAACCATACTAAAGTTTTTATCAGAGCACAGTGACGCACTGCATACTACAAATGCAAGAATAAAGCTCTGTAGTGATAAACCTGTCTAAGACTTGGCCCTGTCATCAAGAGATTGTGAGTTTGATCTCCAGCTACTCTATGTACCTGGCCTCACTTGCTAGGTGGGTCAGTTAGAATTTACATGAATCACTTATAACTGTACATAAAATAGTGCATATTTTTACTGGACCCGGCGTGTCAGTTGTGGAAGACAGTGGGCCTCCAAAACCAGGAAAAGAAAATCCCAAAAGATAAAGAGGCCTTGGACACAAGGTAATGTAAAAATGAATAACATTTTTGATAAGTCATTAGTAAAAATCTGGTGGCCTGGTCTGAAGAATCATATGAACTTTATGTTGATGGTCATTTGCATTACTGTTGCTTTTCTGGGGAAAGGTGGAAAAAGGTGATGGTGCCCTTGATTAATAAAACTTGGATCCTGACATTCATGTGGATGTTAATTTGACACATTTATCAGCTTCCTAAACACTGTTGTAGACCACATACGTTTCTTCATGGTAGTGGTGGTGGCTGCCTAGTGGGTAGGATGCCTCTGGACCAATAAGTCATGAGTTTGAATCATAAATGTCATAAATTTACATTTATGACATTTATTCTATTCCCTACCCACAGGGGGCAGTCTCTCCCTGAAGCAACTAGGGGTTAAGAGTCTTGCTCAGGAACCCATTGGTGGTGTGCTGAAGGTAGGATTCGAACCCAAGTATCCTACCCACTACGCCACCACCACCCCCAGTATACCACCACTTGGTGCCTGAGCAAGACCCTTAACCCCAATAAAAGCCTCTGCAAAATGTCGTAAATGATATTTGTTAATGGCTGGAGCTGGGCTCTCGATCTCGTTCAGTAGGATCATGTTCCCTGCCACATTGCAAGAATTGCTCAAGAATGGCTAAAGGAACATGACAAAGAGATCAAGGTTTTGACTTGGTGCCAGACTTTCTGAGGTCTTATGAAGTGCATACCTTGATTATTCAGAGCTGTGTTGGCAGCACAAGGCAAGTGGTTTTAATAGTATGCTTTTTTTCCAGAACTGTATGTCCAGGCCAAGAACCATGAATTGTCTTGTTTTGATAGCTGGTGTGCTAAATGTTTCAAAGCAGCAGTTGAATAACCTTATCAGGAAAGCCCAGCTCCGGAGCCTTGAACTCCCTGGGGATATAAGCAGGTCACTGGGGAGCTAAGAAAACACAGAAATATACAACACACTGAGAATTCTGAGGAACTGATATACTCAGAACAAAAAAAAACGTGCCTGTCTGACGGCTCTGATAACCTCCAGGTTCATTTAAACACCAGATCATTCAGGAAGAACATCCATGGTGTTCTTTGTGTGCTTTTATGTGTCTCTGCTATTGTGTCATTGCTATTGTGCGCACTTTTATAGACGAGAAGGATGCTATCTGCTCAAGCTGACTAATTAGAACATGTTCACTCCCTGTCATCTCCAACCACTGAGACTTTTCCTTCATTCAGCCCCAGAAGACAGCAGAAAGAGTAAACTCAGTTTAACCCTGATAGTACATCGCTCTGCTTTGTCAGGCACAGCTGAGATGTTTCAGGGAAGCTCTGTGGGGGGCAGCTTTCCCCTTAATCTCTCATTTCCTCAAGGACATTTTTCACTGATACTCTTTTAGCACACCTGACTCAAGTCATCAGAGGGCTATAGCGAACCCTAATGAGTTGAATAATCTGTTTTATATCAGTAACACATCACTAGGTTATGCTCTCCACAGCATTTGTCCTCTATATCCTAACCTCACCTGGACTATAGTCTTTTTACACATGACTCCAGTGCTAAAACAACCAACAACCATGTTAATGAAGGGTTTAAGTCGTGCAGATTGTTGAACCGTGAAGTGGTAGGAATTCATGATGAAGCGACTCGGTTTAATCTTTAAAGAGGTTTCATTATTTATCTAAGATTACTTGAGTAAATGTAACAGAGCACCCTTTGATTTACTTAATCACCAGTCAGAGTGGCCATTAAGTGCTAGTTATTCATCTTGCATGTCAGGAAAAATATAAAACATGCAGAAACATATAATAGAAAGAAAACAAAAAGAAAAGCCTCAACAAACAAATCTACTTCTCCCTATTTTAGTGTTTCAATATGTTCATCTTTATTGTAGCTTCCATGTTTTCCAGTAGATTTGCTTAGACTTTTACCACAGAAATCAGCAGATACTTTTCCTCTCATGAATTGCAAATTACATTAACAAATATATTTCATAATCCCATGTGTGCACATCTCAAGCATCCAATGTTTGTGCTCTATTGAAAATGTTCTTCTTTTGCTTTGTAACGGCTCCTTGGACATTTACACTGTCTAAGTGCTGCTATTGGTATTTATGCAGCGTTAATGCATTCTAACATAGCTGGCAATTTAAAATGGTAGATGCTAGATAGAATCAGTGGCAGGGACAGGAGTGATGCTCTGCATATCCCCAACACACTTTTGGAGACCAGTAATTGCTTCTCCCTCATTATATATACAGAAAACTCAGGTAATGATTTTGCTGGTTGGCTTAATTAAATACATTAAATTAAATGTAATTAGATAAACAATTCACTTTTGCTTCTCTACTTTTTGTTAGAATGAGAAACAATTCTTGTGGGTGAGCTAGCATTTGGTTTTGGTGGGATCTTTAGGATTATTTATAAGTTTATATCAAGCCATCAAAAAATAGTGATTGTAGGTCATTAATATTAAAGTTCATAGCAAACATTCACTTAGCATTCACGTCCCCACTCCTCCACTTCCTCAGAAATTCCAACTCCAACTCGACTCTACAGACACAAGACACCAACAGGGTCTTCAGTAAAGGATATCCACACCTTTATTTTATGAGACATCTGAAGTGATGCGTGATATTAAAACAGACATTAGCCAACTTCTCCTGCTGTGCAGTCGCGAGCACTTTAACGTTCGAGATTTAAAGCATCTGCTACAGCTACACCTTCACCAAGTTACAGCTACAGTGAACTGAGAACATGACACAAAGGATGACAGGGTGTGAAATGGCACAGAGTGAACATTTTTACAAAGCTCTTATTTAAAGTTAACCACCCCTAGACCTGTGCTGATACACCGATTCACTGCAGAATTATTCTGAATTCTATTTTACCCTATTTTCCCTTCAACAGATTTGGAATACCTACTTTAATGCAGTGCCTATAAAAGGCCTGTACATGGTAATTACAATGAGATCTTATAAAGCTTCCTCTGTAGTTTATATATGCAATTAACATTTTCTTTCTGTGCACAATAGTTTGATTATGTTCCTTATCTAAAAACTACAACTAAGTTTAGAGATGCATAATTTTTCCTGTGATTTAAAAATATTTTAGCCTTTTTTCTTTCCCTAAACATCCCAGGTTGTCATGAGGGATGTCACTTACAAAAGTAAAAGCCCTTTCAACGCGCTTTCAAATTGGTGTACATTGTAGTTGGGGTGGATTAGTAAGCTCAATACAAGTCTATGGCAGTGTAATGTAATAAACAATCAAGCAAATAAAAAAAAAAAATAAATAGCCCTCACACACTGGCACAAAATGTTTACCCCCAGCTGTTGGGTAAGAGGTCCAAGCACACACTCTGATCACCAGATTTAATAAACAATATTTTCACCAGAAGCATTGGCATTATTAATCAGCTGGAGGCTCGAACAGTGTTTAGACTGCCCTGCTCTCACTCATACTTTCATTCAAGGCCCAATCAAACACTTCAGAGAAACAATGGGGCATGTAGTGCTATAGTTTTTAAACACCAAAAAGAGCTGTGAAAACACGACACAGTACAGAAACAATTTTGCTTCTCAAACATTTTAAGATGACCTAAAAAAATCCAACTGAACTAAACTTGTTTGTTTAGAGAGGACCGTTGTGGACACTTGGTTCTTGCAGTTAGCAGAAGCATGAGTTGTTCTTGATACTTGATCCAGATTTAATTTGTCTAGCATAGGGTACCGTATCATGAAATGGATGGTTTGAGTTCATGTTTGTCAGAGTGAAAATAGCAGCTCCTTCTTTCCATAATCATAATGGTGGGCATGTTCCTTTCCTTCAGTTCATTTTCAGGGCCCTGTATTGCACAATGACTACACTCAATGAGACCAGACTGACTCAATGAGATCAAAGTGAACCTAAACGTTTTTGCAGGTAGAGATAGATTCTTAAATGAATTCTTCATCATGACCTGAACCAGGCCTGAGTCAGAAAGTCTGGAGTCACTTGTCCCTTTCAAATGTGGCTTTTGAATCCAGAGATCGGGGTCCATTTAAATGAAGCTTCTCAGAGAAACTTTGTGAAT
This sequence comes from Hemigrammopetersius urotaenia, assembly GCA_037974485.1. Classification (NCBI taxonomy): domain Eukaryota; kingdom Metazoa; phylum Chordata; class Actinopteri; order Characiformes; family Alestidae; genus Hemigrammopetersius; species Hemigrammopetersius urotaenia. The sequence continues at coordinate 10,702 of JBBPDC010180666.1, read as the reverse complement.
ACCAGTCCAGGATCACTCAGTTAAGCAAGATCATTTGAGCCCAAAGTCAAGCCTGTCAAATAGAAAAAGAGCTGCGGGACACTTTCCTATTGGAAAATCATCAAAACTGGGCATAAGTGAGCAATTCCTTGGCTTTGTGTAATAACCCCAGATCTCATTTCTCTTTAATCTTTCAAAAGTCAGTGCGAATGGGAAATTTTAATGTATTCTTCCCCCATACTGTGATGTATTTCCAAGTGAAATGTGGTGTCACAGAGGATTTCTGAGCTAGTTGAGTGTTTTCTCTTAATTGAAGGTAGGGTTGAGGGAATATGAAGAAGGGCTGAAACGTGATATTACTGGTTGATATGATTTTCCCCTGTCTAGCGGTTTGTGGATATGCCCATAACATGCTGCTATCTCTCTTTTTATTCATGGCACAAACACTATGTCACTTTTCATAACCACTTGCACTAATAATGTTATTTTATTGTATCTGCTATAGTTATTTGTTACTTTGTTAGAGTTATTTTGTTATTACATTTGCACTATTACTACTGTTCTGTTCTTTTTAAACTCTTGATTGTCTGTCTTTATTACTCCTGTTGCATTGAGCATATTTAGGCCACAAGAATTTCCCTCGGGATAAACAATGTTCTGTCCCTCTTATCTTATCTTATATTTTGATGTAATTTTAGATTCCAGAGGAATTTTGGAAGTGTGCAAAAATGTGTTGGTAGAATATTACAGCAAAAAATGTTTTGGTAGAATGTTATGATGAATTGTGTTTCATATGACCAGGAACTTACAAAGTCAGCCACAATTTTAGGCTGTCTTCAAATCAGTCTGGAGTGGGCTTGGCCAAAATGGGCTATGCTGTCTTTACTTTATACAGAACTGTTTAGTCAGAGATCAAAGTATTAAAGCCATCTGTTTCAGAGGAAGAACAAGGATGTACATTGTGCACTTGCCTGTCAGTCATAGACAACATTTTTTGTATATTTGTAAATATCATGCTTTTTCTTTCAGGTGTTTGCTTAGAGACTTGAAGTGCCACTGCATCAGTGCTGATTATATGCAACAAAACCCCTGAACCCCTGAAACAAAGACATAAGCCCCTGAAAGAGTGCGCTGTGTCGTGACTGTGAGTGCAGACGGCCTGAACATGTTTGAACACGACAAACAGACACTCTGAATTACCTTCTGATGTTCAATTTATGGCATGACATGAGCCAGCTCTGTATTAGCTGTGCAGCTGGGCATTTTGGCTTTATCTGTAGGCGGCCATGCTCAAAAATCCCTTCTAGCAAAATCAGTCTGCCGCTGCAGGAAAGCCACAGATCAACAAGGGGCAGCATTGACATGTCTATCCTTAAATCTGTCATTAAAGTTTCTTCCCCAAAACAGAGGAAGCTCAAGGTATTGTGTGAAATTAGTATATGTGGCTAATACTGTTTTTACTTTCTAAGTACCTATAGGATTTTTTGATCATGTTTGTGTCTATACAAGATATTAATATTTTAGCTAGAGTATGGATTTTAAACAGTCTTGTTTAGATTCTCTCGACAGCAGTAAGCCCAGACAGCGCATAAGGCAGTTCTGAGTTCATTCCTTGGACACTGATCCAAGGTCACATCTGGAAATCATGTGTAGAAGGGTGGAGCACTAACTTAGTAGGCTAAATCAAGGTTCAATGGCTTCTTCATATATTAAGAGATAATCATCTACATGTATGCAATAGAAAGAGTTTTCTTTCATTGGTTTTTTAAGGGATTTGACCTTCTGAAGCTTGAAAAATCTGTGAAAGGCCAGCGGTATTTGGTAATCAGAAAAAAAAAAACATGAATGTTGCCTTAGCAACAAAGAATCTTGTGACCAGCTGCACCAGTCCTCAGAAAGCTATTTGCTAGTCTCAGTCAATGAAAAAATTATAGCATATTACCAGTATTTGAAAATTTCCATTAGGAACATCTCTGTAGTGTGACAGACGTAATGAAAAATTCTCCTCTCACACAAAGATTCGTATTTCCCTCACAAGCTTTTAGAGCATTCATATAGAAGCTTACCAACAACCTACAGCTTACCATCCTCTGTGGCATGTACAAAATACTGAAAAGGTCTAAATGACCCGATTTGGAATCAAGATGGCAAGAGGGAAAGACATAAATGACTTTAAAAGAGAGTTCATGGCTGGGGCATGGATGACAGTCATCTGTCAAGTGTTTCAACAGAACTACTAAAATGGCATCTAGATCCACATCAAAGACATTAATAAACAGGGCTGGAATTTGTGGAGGAAAAGACTGCAATGTTAATCCATTAACATGATATGCGAGGAAAACAACTCTTCCTCGGGTGACTGAATGTCAAAGCAGCACGTGATTAACATTACAACTGCAACAAGGAGGGATTTTATAGTAGGGTTGCATAACCTTCATTACAGAGACAATGATCTGAGAGTTCAGTGGTAAAAAAACTGCAGTCACTGACAGATATGTGGGAACCAGTGGTCTGGCCAGATGAGTCATTCTTTAACGTATTCTCCACAAGAGGAAGAATGCATACGTGCACACCAAGAGAACATACCTGAATGCTAAAGCCTTTGAGTAGCACTGTTATGCTATAGAGGTTATTTTAATATTTTAATAGTATAGGTTAGAGGTTAGTTTAATAGTATTTGGTCGCTAGTACCTACCAAAAGTGGTCCAAGAAAGAACAACCAGTAAACCCAAATCTCAATGATGCATGTGGGGAGTAAAAAACTAACCTGTCTGGTCAAATCCCACAGAGCTACTGTAGGACAAATTGCTGAAAAAGTTCATGCTGGTTATGGTAGAAAGGTATGAGAACACATGGTGCATCCTGCATATGGACCTGCACAGCTGCAGACCTGTCACAGTGCTCATGATAACCCCAGCCCACTGCTCAAAATCCCTATGGCACTGGTATTCACTAATGGCAGGGGTCTCTTTAAGCAGCATATAGCATCCTGCTATTCTGAAAACACTGTTCAAGAATGGTCTAAAGAACATGACATTGAGTTCAAGGTGACTTGGTCTCCAAGTCCCAGATCTCAATGCTTACAGGGTTTAAAGGATCTGCTACTAATGTTCTCTGTCCAATGTACTCACCAAAGTCCTCTGCCAGTTCAAAGATATATTTTTACTTTCCTGCTTTTTTACTGTCCAACTTTCACATCCATAAAGAACGTCAGGAAAGATCACAGCCTGGACAATTCTGCCAGGATATACTGTTACATTTTACAATCTTTTCAAGCTCATTCATACTTGTTCTGCTGAGTGCCAGTCTGTATCAGATTTCCTCACTCCTGGATCCTTTGTTGTTGTTAATAAATGATCCAAGAAAGCAAAAGCTGTCTACCACTTCACTTCACCACCAATGACAAATGCAGCAGTGTTTTCCGTTGTCAAAACAGGTTTTCTTTATGTGGTGCTGCTCATCATCTCTCTCTGTTTTGCAACTTTCCTCATCACTGCCTTCATGTCTTCCAGATTTTCCTCTGAGTGTCATGTCTTTCCCACATCAATTCATTCATTTCTTGTGCTATATGTTCAGAATACAGATTGAACAAATATGGTGGTAGCATGCAGCCTTGCAGGCTTGCACATCTGCCAGGTCTGCTTGAATGCTCTTATGCATCATTTTACTGGTGTGTCATCTAAGTGAAGCGGTATGGTAGGTTACACACTCCTTCTGGACCGGCCTCTTCCAATCTGCTGGCCACTGAGTGGTTTTCTATTGCTGGTATGATTTGGTCGGCATTTTACTTGAATCTTCTTTAGAATTTCAAATATTTTGATGTTGTTTCTTTCTTCTTTGGCAATGGTCTCAGAGTCTGTCTGACTGAAGTGTTGTGGCATTGCACATAATTTGACATCGGCTGTATTTAGAGGAGTACTTAGCTCTTCCTCTGACCCCGTCTTCTGGGTCCTATCTTCTAGCACATCTCAACAATCATTCTGCTCTGCCTAACTGTGTGCGTTTCTTGATAAAGTATGGAGCAAGAAGCAGATGCAGCATGGGGAGCCAACAGAATGTTTAAAAGAACATTTGCCTGTCTTGTTTGGCATATATTCTTTTTTATATTTTCTGGTAAATCACAAGCTTCAGCAGTGGAAATCAGCAATAAATATTGTGTCTGTGTAAATGTTGTGTCTGTGTCTGTGAAGAAGCCATTTCAGAGATCTTACAGAAATCAATAGCTTCATTGGGGGAAAACTAATGGAAAGCAGACCGCAGCATGTTTGACAGATTGCCATGCAGTGAGGAAGATGGCCTGTTTTTAAATAATTAATGATGCTGTTTTTCAGACCGTTTTAGGTCAAGCTGGGGTGCTCTGTCAGAAGCCCGGCGCAGAATTTATCCTTTACCAGCCGAGCTTTTAATTAACTCAGCGCATCACTCCCTTCAACTGACCAACTGTAAAAAGAGTGAGCTCCAGCCGTATTAGCATAACTGAATTCTTCACTCTGCTTGGAATATTTCTCCACCTAAAGCCATGGTTAAATCCAACACAAATAATGTTATTAAAAGGAATGTGCTCAGGGTAACTGTGTTTTTCATTATTTGAAATTTGAAATTTGCTTTAACCTTTGTTCTATGAGCTTTCTGGAGCTCAAATCTGAAGGTCTGTTCTAATTATTTATTGAACTTTATTGAGATCTTCTCTTGTAATATACAGTAGTGTTTTTTGATGTTGATTATGGTCTGATATTTCTTGCTCTTGGAAAAAATGGATATTAATTGTGGGTATATATGGACAAATACCTCCATTTCCAGAGAATAGGAATTAGGTGTTTTATGGACCATACCCCCCCTATTTTAGTGTTTGGGAGCATTTGTGTTGACATTTTCTATTGTTTTTCAGTATGGTCTGATATTTCTTGCTCTAGCATATTGGAATAGTAATTTAAGCAATATGGCAATATGGATTAAAACCTGGGAATGTTTACTGAGGTTGTTTGTGGTCAAATATCTTCCATTTTAGTGTATAGGAGGGTTTATTGAGATGTTCATGGTCCAGTGTCTCCTATTCTTGTGTATATAACTGCATATAGATGTAATTGATGGGTTAATACCTCCAGTTATAGTGTGTATAAGTGTTTATTGCAGTGGTTATGGTCCAACATTTCTGGTTGTAGCGTATGGGAGTGTGAGTTTGTGTTGAGTGTTGATTGAGGTTTTTTCCTACTACAGCAAATAGAAACACTGAATATTCTCATGTTAGTTATGGAGCTTTTGATGAGTTAATGATAAGTTAATGAAGATAAAAAATAGTGCTGTATGATTGCTAGCACCTTACTTAAAAGAACACTTTCTCTCGTTCTTTGGAATAGGCTGTGAAGTTTGCAGTCTAAGGAAATGGAAAGCAGCAGTGGACTCAAAGAAAGTATAATTTTTTGTGTGAATAAATAAATCTTTATCGTCCATGTGCTGACATTTAGGCTTTGAATGGGCTGTTTTGACCGAAGACTTCACTATCAACCTCTTATCATTTCTATTGATTTCCTGAAGAGTCTGGAGAGGATGAAAAAGAGATAGTCCACTTCACTTCACTGGAACGCAGAAAAAAGAAAGAAAAAACAACAAAAATGGTGATTTTACTTTTTTTTATGCAGTTTCTGTTGCTTGGATAGTTTCATTGGTTTATTCCTTCTAGAATGAAAGTGGGCCCGTGTGTGTGTGTGTGTGTGTGTGTGTGTGTGTGTGTGTGTTTGCGTGCATGTGTGTGCGTGTGGCACAGGAAACAACTTAATCTCCAAACACACCACCCACACTGCATATTAAAGAGTCAAAAAGGGATTTGGATGACAATACTAACGTTCAGTGCTTGCAATACAAACATGCACACGTACACACACAAATTTTGGGTTTCCTGTCTTTATAGGAAAACACTTTCCAAACAGATGTATTAAAAACAAGACAGTTATGCAACACAGGAGGCAACAAAACAAGCTTGGAAATGGATAACTGTTATTTCAATGCTCTTCAGCCTACATTTTCAGTCTAAAACTTTTTACAAAGATTACACTGCAAATGTCCATGTCATTTGTTTTCAAATCGGAGGTGCACAGCCTGCACCAGCACAGCAGCCATTTACATCTTTTACCATACACAAACACACACATTTACAACATTACCACACACAAACACACACACACACACACACACACAAACACACACACATTTACAGCACTACCACACACAAACACACACACACACACACACACACACACACACACACACACACACACACAAACACACACACATTTACAACATTACCACACACAAACACACACACACACACACACACACACACACATGGGAGTGTGAGTTTGTTTATAAATGTATGAGTGTTGGTTGAGGTTTTTTCCTACTACAGCATATAGAAACAATGAACATGCTCATGTTAGTTAGGGAGCTATGGATAAGTCAATGATAAGTTAATGAAGATAAAAACAGTGCTGTATGACTGCTAGCACCTCACTTAAAAGAACACTTTATCTCGTTCTTTGGAAAATGTTAGCAGTTAGGGATTTGTCCATTCTAGATTACACAAACTCATGTGAATTTCATGGTCATTTAAAAATCATCTGTCACGGTTCGGCCAGTGGTGTTTGTGTTTTGGGGCTTTTATTTTGATATTTTGTCCATGTTTGTTATGTCTCTTGTTTTTCAGCTGTCTTGTGTTTAGTTATAAGTGATTAAGTCTTGTGATTGGTTTGCTGTCTGTGTCCTGTGTGAATTTAGTTTCCAGTCAGATGGACCTCTGCATTGGTCCATCGCCTCATTTCTAGTTTCATGTTCATGTTTGTAGCGCCCTTTGAGCCAGGTTTTGATTCCCGCTCATGTTTCACGGTTTTAATAAAGAGCCTGAGTTCATGGATGCCTGCCTGCCTGCCTGTTTCCCAAGAGGTAAATCACGGAATCCCGTTGTATCCAAACAAAATAATGAAATAAGAGTAGCATTACAAAACTCATGAATATTTTTATTCAAGCTGAATTGAGGGAACTACCAAATACTGTGAAACTGCTTTCACCCACTGTGAAAAGGGGTACAAAAACATACATGAATTTATGAAATGAAACTTAATTTCTGCATTTTTTGATTGTTTGTTTCCAAATATGATCAGGCCTACTACAAAGACCAAGGTGAACAGTTTAAAAAATGCATGTTGATACAAAATGTAAACAGCCTCAAACAATTTCTTGTTTTGCTGATACTGTGGGGAAATACCCACATCAACACTGCAGCTATTTTTATATAACTTTCACACTGGCTGCCTCATACTTTATGTTAGCGTTAGCCACAGAAAAGCGCATGTGTGACTGCCTCATCTGGAGGAAACATGCCCCAGATATTTCACATGCTTCAAGAACAGATTAAAATGCTCTTGCTTTGATCCCTTTAATGTGGTCTCCTGTAACAGTTTCTGACTTAGTGCAGTATGTAAAATGATTAGGCTGAGCGGCACAGAGGTTAACTTGTCGGCTATATGATATTTTGCTCTCTCTCTCTCTCTTTCTCTCTCTCTCTCTCTCTCTTTCGCGCTCTCTCTCTCTCTCTCTCTCTCTCAAAAATAACACTGCAAAATGAAATCCTAATATTGTAGGCACATTAACATTGCAACCTAATGTAGTCCCACATTATAGTATGTGTCAGTAATGATAGTGTAAGTACTGGTGATGTATACACTTTAAATATATGGTAGTACATATGAATATCTGCTACATAAATAATGTGTATTAATGTCTACTACACAAGTGTCTTTCAATAGCAAAGTTTAACATATGTATAAGTCTATTTTTACCAAAAGACTGAACAGGAAATGTGTAATCACTATATAATATGTGTTTGCTTGTTTGCATATGCACAAGAAATGCCTGCTTTCCTTACATTAATCTAGGTTGAGTTGTGGCATGGTAACCTAAACAAAATCCTGCTTTTGTATCTTTTTGTAATGTGACATGGTTTGGGTGTTGTTCTAATGTTAAATTGCACAGTTATTAGAGACACCAAATATAAAGTGGATTGTTTGAAAATGAGAAAAGGTCATAAATGCCAATATTACAGCACAACCAGAATGTTACACCAATAAAGTCAAGTGACAGTAACTGTAAGTATTAACTTAACAATGAACTATCCTAATGACAATAAGACCTACTTGAACTGGATAAACTGTGTCACATTTCCCATGCATATAAAATATTATCTGAAAGTAATAATACTCTAAATCTAAACATTTTGACAAAAAAGTTTCTCATTAGGTTAAAAAGGATTTTTGCTCCAAACTTGCAGCTGTATCTACCAAGAACATATTTTTGGGTGGAGCATGAATAATTCCTTGCCACATTTCTCCTATTCTATTTTTCTTTCTTCCTTTGTCTTGTGCTTGTCCTAGTTCTGTTCAAAGTCCCTGTGTTTATTATTTATTTATTGGTCTGTTTGTTTGAATTATTGTAGTTCCACTTAATTCCATTTCTTTGTTTTGACAGCATGAAGGTTCTTGAGAGTAATGATCTAAAAGGTGACATTAACAGATGTTAATGGGTAGCACTATTGCCTCACACCTTCAGGGTTGGGGGTTTTAATCAGGGTCCCGGTCTTGTGTGTGTAGTGTTTGCATGTTCTCCTCATGATGGTATGGGCTTCCTCCGGGGTCTCAGAAGACAGACATGTCAGGTGTGAGTGTGTGAGTGAATGGTGTGTGCCCCGCAGTGGGCTGGCACCCCACCCATGGTGAGTCCTTGCCTCCTGCCCATTGACCCCGGGATATGCTTTGGGTAGCCACAACCCTAGTAAGGAATAAGCAGCTGCAGAAAATTAATATTTTTCCATCTCCTATAAAATAACCTTTCCAGAGATGTGAGGATTTCTTAAGATAGCTGTGGTATATCTGACAATTTTGTCTCTGTTTGTGATCACGGATGTGCTTGTATTGCATTTGTCTAACTATCATGGTTCTTGTTCGTGGAATAATCCAAATAAAGTAACTCGGCACACACAGCCTCCAGGCGTTCCAGAAGGCTGTGTTCAGTTGAGTGCTGGTTTAGCTGCTGTTGTTGTTGGTGGACAGTAATCTGTGGGTCTGGATGATGGACAGCTCCACAGATCAATGCTAGCATCTGACTTCAAAGGCCCCTGAGGCAGCCTGGCATTCATCACGAGCAAAGCCAGTGTGGAGCAGTCTACACACCCACCAAAAAGATAAAACACTTCGTGAGTCATCCTCCGTTTTCTCTTAGAGGTTTAGCTTGGAGAGCGCAAAGACGGAGAGCTCCTTTCGGGCTCCACATCTGGAGCACTAACTCAAATATAGCCTTATTCTGTACACACTCTGAACCGAATTCCGCATTTATGCTCTTTGTCTGCTTGGTATTTAATCTTGCAATGCATGCTTTGCCCACAGAGCGAATGTTTCTTTTGTAGCTGCTGTTGGACAAATTTAGTAGACCATTGGCAAATTCTGTGCTAAACAATGTGCCCTTTCACACACATATCCAAAATAATAATCCTTTGAAATGCACTCATATACTGAGCAAAACAGACCCATTCAATAGCAACGACTAATTTTTCTATGATCAATTATCAGCTATTAATCAATCACTGATTAATCTAAGCATTCTGCCTTCTTCAGTTCTTAACGTAACATTGCAGAGGACCATATTTTGCCATACAGTCTGTCCCAAGAAATGTATGAACAATTTACATTATTATCAAATATCTAGCATTGTGGGACTTCAGTGTACACTCTACAGTACGAATATGTGTTTACCTTTACATTTTCTTTCAGGGCCTTGTATTCAAATGAAATTTAAGTGTTTTGAGAGCATATTTGGAGGCATATTTAGGGTTTACACTATAAAAACAGGCATTTTTATGCATTTTTTTACCACATCACAACAGCTGTGCTTTTCCCCATACACTGGTGCTCTTGGAACGTAACTCCCCGTGATAAGTGGGGGTTATCTGTATATATAAACATTTGCAATATAATCTCATTTAGTATGTTTAAATTATACATGTTTATAGTGTGTTTGCATCTGTATGGTGTTGAACATAGCTTGTGCATATATGTTTGTGTGTGTTTGTCCATCAATGTTCATGCATGTGTACAATCTGCTGTAAAGCCTCCCTGCAGGGCTGGCCTGTTTCTGTGTGGATAGAGATCACGACACAGAAATGACACACACACGCGCGTACACACACACACACACTCGCGCTTTACAGCTCAGTGACTACAGTGCATCTCAAAATGTCTGCCTGCCACTGCAGGGCCTACAGGAGCAGGGTAGAAATTGAATTGTTGTGTAGAGGGAGCTGTCAGCTGAGCAGAGTGCAGGATCAGATGGATCCCGTAAAATCAGACACACAGTCGGGGTATCTACATTAGCAACAAGGTAGGATAACTGATATAATTGTTTCTGGCTGTAAATCATTTTTGGGTGAATAATTTATAATGTACAGATCAGACATTCACACATTTAGCATACAGATTTGCCTGCTACAAAAACAAACACTTGAAAAACTGTAATGTGTAATTCTGTAATTCTTGTAGGGAACATATTACTACTACTACTACTGCTAATAATAATAATAATAATAATAGTAATAATAATAATAGTAATAATAATAATAGTAATAATAATAATAATAATAATAGTAATAATAATAATAATAATAATAATAATAATAGTAATA
>JBBPDC010180650.1:0-15939 GCA_037974485.1 Hemigrammopetersius urotaenia | reverse complement strand
CTTTTTGGCAAGCTAGGGCTAATCCCCCCCCCCCCCCCCCAGCGTGTAAAGTCATTCAGTGTTTTGATATAAAATGATGCCTTGTAGAGAATTTTACAAGCTCTAATGGTTTTTATGAATGTGGAAAAAGGAACCAGGGGCAGCGATGTCTAAAAAGCATCCAGTCTTTTCATTTGCTATCCAAAACAACAGATGAATTGTCAAATGTCTTATGCATTATTTTTGTGAAGGTCCACACTTTCGTAGTGATTTCCAATTGTCCAATTCATCTAGTTCACAAGAGGAGACCTTTTGTGAACATCCAGATATGTAGATCTACCCTCACTTCTGCGAAAAACCTGATGACAAGCAGAATGCGAACAGATCAAAAACATCCAAAATAAACACAATTACAGACAGACAAACAAAGAAGCTCTTCCGATGAAAATAATACACAATTCATGTGCAAAAGTGAAGCTTTTATTGTTGGCTTCTATCACAGAAGCAAGTGAAGCTGAAGCCCCCCTCTGTTTTTGTGTTTGCAGCTCAGTGGCTTCGCAGGTTTCAAGCGAGGACTTAAGCGAATGCCACGGAACATAAATCCAAGGTGTGATCACTGGATTACATGTCTGCAGTCAAACGGAACCGAAACTAAAAACTGCTCCTCTGCCCCCACACACAACTACTCAGATTTTAATTACCTGTGTAAATACGCATCTGTCTATTACACTGCACATTTTCTGTCCAGTTGCTGCTGTATTTGCACAACATTGTGCATTATTAACTCTGTTCTGCATTTTTGCACACACATCTCTCACTGCTAGAATACAGTACCTGTCAAAATATAGACTGTAGCTACCGTTGATTGCACTGAACTTTACTTTACACTTTATGTTGTCTTGTCTATTTGTACTGTTGCGCTTGTGTTTCTTGCACACTTTTGTGTCCTGTTTGCTCTTGAGCTGTTCAGTTCATGTGTTTCTCCATGGTCCCGGAGGCAAGTTATCTCATTTAAAGTGAATACGTGGACACACCACAGCACACAGTGTGAACAGCATGAAATTCTACCTCTGCATTTAACCCATTCACCAAGTGAAGCAGCAGGCAGCCAGGAGCACCTCAGAGGTGCTTAGCAGTCTTGGGAATTGAACTCACAACTTCTTGATTGCAGGGCAAACGCTCTAACCCAGGGGTTGGCAACCTTTAACACTTAATGAGCCGTTTGGACCTGGTTTCCACAAAAGAGAAATCACTGGGAGCCGCAAATCCTTTTTGATATATAAAATGAAGATAACACTGCATATATTGTTTTATACTTTTGTGCTGTGTATAAAAACTAGGCTAGTGTTGCTTGTGCAATTTTATTTATTCAAAGAAAACATTTTGAACCTTTAGAATTTAGAAATTCAACACATTGTATTTTAATGTTACAGCAATCTTCTAATTGTGATCTAAAATAAAAAACAATGAATATAATTAAAATACACTTAACACCTAGAACGGCTGACGGCGTCAGTCTCAGAATCAGAATCAGAATCACTTCTATTGACCTATGGGAGCAGCAAGCATGCTCTGTAAGAGACAGATGGGTGTGGTGTAGGCACATGAACACATGTATTTTTACATATCGTTGTTGTTTTATACTGTTGTGCTTGAGAGACACCATCAACCGGAATCAAATTCCTAAGTGTTTGCTCAAATACTTGGCAATTCTGGCTCTGGCTCTGATTCTGATTTGGCGACTGGCGCTGTAAGATGGGATCTGGGTCCAAAGTCCACTGGACCCTTGCTGATCTGCTGGCGGCATCAGGAATCAGGAAGTATCTTGTGCGAAATTGGGCACAGCGTCAATTGACGCACACAAACGTTATAGGTATAGCCAGTTAGCCGCCATTCTGCCATAGTGTTAATTATTATTTATTTTCCAAAGCCACAGGAAGCCACAACATAAGGATGAAAGAGCCGCATGCGGCTCCAGAGCCGCGGGTTGCCGACCCCTGCCCAAACCACTAGGCCACCAACTGCCCATTTCACTGTGTACTGTGTGTGTATGATCAAAATAACGATAAAACCTAGTTGACTTGACTTGGAGTGAGCAAAGGTCATATATGTGAAACAGTTAAATAAACTGAAAACAGTGGATTACAGTGGTTCTACTGAACACCACTCTTGCATGGTGTATTACACAGAGACAGTCTTACATTCATTAGTTACAGAGACAGTCCATCTGGAGGCACTGAGGGTTAAGTGTGTTGCTCAAGGACACAATGGTAGAAAGTGTGGGTCTTCCCACTAGGCTCCTACCACCCAATAGGTGTGTCAAACGCTCAGAAATACTGCATTCTGCTGTATTTTGGGAATTCAACACAAAACATGTTTTGGCAATGAGCAAAAAGTGAGAACTTCAAAATCATGCACACCAGCACTGGACAATGTAATGTGTTTACTGTAATAGTGCCCACGTGTGGGCTTTGCAATAGGTTTAAAGCTATAGGCGAAGCGCCATAAGTATACTTTTTTATTTAAAGTAATCGTAACACATTCTACACATTGTACTGTGATCTTTCCTAGTGAAACAAAGTATTAGGGGATATTTCTAAGACAGGCGAACTTGTAATACTTGACAGATGTGGAGGTAGCTCAGTGGGTAGGATACTTGCCTCCAGAACAAGAGGTCGTGGGTTCAAATCCTACCTTCAGCACCAACACTGGGTCCCTGAGCAAGACCCTTAACCCCAAGTTGCTCCAGGGAGAGACTGTCCCCTGTAGTTAGGGGATGGAAGTCGCTTTGGATAAAAGCGTCTGGTAAATGTAATTCACTTGATAGGTGTGATGGAGGCGAATACATGGAATTACATTTATGCATTTGGCAGAGATTCTTATCCAGAAGAACTTACAATCAAATTGATTTACAAATGTGAATACAGCGCTAGAAGTCTTGCCCAGCCTCCATTACTGATATTATTGGTAGAATTTGAAACTTGATATACTGTACTGCCATTACAAACAGTCAAAAACTGCTCCTTCAGTTCCTTTAGTTTTTGCTTGTTTGTACCAGTAATGACAGTATACCAACATTCTTCATATTTCTGAATTAACAAGGCAAAAATTATTTAAGGTTCACTATAGTACTATTTTTGCAGCTCTGCCTTAAACATGGACACTTAAGCTACTACAACATTCAAGTAGCATCACAGAACGCGCTTAATTTTATTCATTGATGAAGGAAAAGTAAACAATTACATTTATAGGGAAATTAATTCTCAGCAAAAATTTCATGAACATGACAGGACAATTATCGGAGGAGCCTGTTAGTCTGTTCACTGTATAGATGATCAGCCTCCCTAGTTGTAAAGGAAGCAATTTGAGCCTCTTGGTAGTAACAAATCTAAATTCTTACACATTCATAGTGTTTGACCCTGCACTATTTGTTTTGGGGAAAAAACACCAGAATTGAGATCTTGTCCAAGAGCATGAAATCTATTTTGGATTGCTTTATACACATTATGATAACAAATGAAAGCAAAGGCAAAATTACCCAGTCAGTTTGGCAGCAGCATGACTGTATTGGCTCAAACACACATGTCTATTACACCCTTATACCAAGTGAAGGAGTGAGAAATAGTGTTTGATTTAATTATCGATGTGGTTAATGGAGAGCAAATGATTTTGGTTCATCTCATTTTACTGTGCCAAAAAAAAGTGCAAAATCAGAAGATTGTCCAAAACATAACCCATTTAGCTAAAGGTGCATGCACACATTTGTTTAAATAGCTTGTTAGCAGGCCTCTGCAATACAACCTTGACACTGACTGTGCAGATCTGAGGTATTCAAAAGAGGATGTTTTTCAACACCATAGACAATTTGTTAACACTTGATAAGAACTGCAGAAACAATTGAAATTACCCTTATAGTTCCTTTTTGTAGTGTTAGGCCTTGTTTACTTGGACGTCTGAATCAGGCATTTTCCTGGTGTTTGTGGCGTCATGTGAGCGCGGACTGAACGCTGACTGTTTTTTTGCTCATTGGAGCAAATCAAAGTGTCAGCCATGTGTTCAGATGGCATCAAATAAACGCTGCACACAAGGGCATACACAAAAGTCGACCAGTCGTCAACAGAGGCACGAGTCAACGCCCCCTGAGAGAAGTCGACTAGTCGTGTGTTTTCTTCTCTCTGCCCTCACTTGTGTATGCAATGTAATCTCTGCCTCTGATTGGCTTATGCTGACATGCGTTCCTTGGTTTAACCAATTATTATAGTCCCTTCATAAAAGGGGCGGTACCGTTGGAGCGAGGGGAATCTAAACACGAGACCACAACAAGACGAGAGGCACGGCAGCAGAGAAGACAGACGCACATCACGTGAGAGGAGATCCTTCACTCTAGACACACAAACAGCACGGAGACCTGCAGAACCGGCAAGTCGATGTTAAAGTACAGTAACAGAACCGGCGCTCTACATCTGAAACGGCTCCGCTAGCTAACATGGCTAATGCCAACACTACAGGGAGTCGTCCTGCCGCGGCTTAAACTGTTCCCACTCACAGTTGTTCACTTAAATTTCTGAGAAAATTCAAGGTATCAGTTTAGTTTTGTTTAATGAATGTTAACGTTACAGAGAACTTTAATAAAAGTTGCTCAGTATTGGACGCCTGTGTTCCAGTATTGGGCGCCTGTGTGATGACGTCATGAACCAACTTGTTGATTCGACTTTGCTGACTGACTAGTCGACTTGAAAATGCCATACAACACACAACATATAGTTGGTATTAATTTCTGGTAAAATCCTGATGCATGCATAAAAAACGGCGCTATTGCATTTAAATTGTGTTCGGTTGACGTTGTGTAGGAACAAATATGTTCCATGATTCGAGGGTGACCCCAGTATCAGTGGTGATGTTTGTTCCTTTCCTGTCTACGTTGCGGTATCAGGAGGCTTTTTAAAACAGGTATCAGAAGGATGCTTGTCTATGCTAAGTTTTGATGAAGAGCAGAACTATCCACAAAGATGACCCACATGTAAACACTTTAGACAGAATAATTACTGCCCCCGCAAGTAAATACATAAAACTACACACTGGGCTGCAGGCTAGTGTTAAACATCGTCAAACAAATGCCAGTATAACATCAATCATGTGCAGCTACAAAATGCAACAAAAACGTGTATACTGTTGAAAGCTTGTTCATTTATCCAAAATTCGAACATCCGTGTGAACGAGGCCTAAGGGTGAGTATAAATACTTGCAGCCAACTAAAATTGTTCAATATTCCATCTGAATATGCTGCTAGTTTTATAACGGATACAATTCTAGTTAAAGTTATGCATTAAAATTGAGCATTGGGTCATGCAAAAAATATTCATTTTTAATTATACAATGTAGAGATTTTGCCCAGCCTTTCTTAGCCAAGCTCTCTAATCAGTTTTGTTTTCATTTTAAATTTCACCCCAGATTCCAAACTAGCTCCTGGTGCAACAGACATGGAGTGCTGTTTTACGGCTTGTTTATCTTATTTAGGAAAATCAATTAGCATGTACCACTAAATAAGGTGCACTGTGATTGCATGCACAATGTTTCCTTTAGTAACTGTGATAGCATTACAAAGGTCGGTATTGAGAATGAAGTCTCTACTAAGATCAGATGATTAATTGTTGATTGTGTTTTATAGGCTACTGGGAAATACCTTCAAAGTTATTTTTTTATTTTTACAAAGAGAGTTTACCAGATTAAAAAAGAGTGCATACATGTGAGGTATGAGCACCATGTAATGAGAATACAATAATGTAAGGGCACATTAACAGTATAAGCATACAACACTTGAGAATTCCATGCTGTGCAATGGGCTGTATAGGCAATTACCATTGTACTGAAGTACAAAGAACACTTCTAAAGTGGTTCATTAGTCTAAGCCAGGGAACTACAACGAGAAAATACTGCAGGAAGGCCCTTATCTGCCACAGCGGTGTTAAATAAATGTAAAGCACACAGGCCAATATGATCACAAAAGCATTACAGAAACTAGGTATTATACACCACAAAATATCTCAGTGATACATCGTTGTGCAACTCATTTTGAACAGCTCAAAAACAATCAAATCAAAATACAAATAAATAAATACTGATTTTATCTGCATACTCGAAATTAAACAGAATCGCTTCCTCATACCTTCGGAAAGACTAGCTTACAGGCTTCAGTACCATTTCCCATTAGATTTTTTTGTCCACACCTCATACTCCATTATCACAGTTTTTCCAGCTAATGGTTAGTTCATGGGTGCAAGGAGAGGCCAATAGATGATGGTGTATATACAATACTGTAGCTTGATTGCCTCCGTGTATAATTTCATTGTCATCTTGCGTCACTGAACAATATCACGACCAGGCAGGTCCACTGGTGCTCAGCAGTATATGGATTTTATACACGGGTGCTGCATTTGTGAAAGGTAAACAGTTCAGGAAATGCTCATTCTCTCCATTTTTCCAAGGAAATTCACTGCATTTGCTTGCGTTGTAAAAACATACACTTTAAAACTGTCCTGCAGAATTAGTCTTGAGCTGCATGCCCACTCCTTAAGTATGGAAATGAATGGTTGAGCAGAGGCTTTCCACAAGCAACCCCCACAATGCACCAGTGCAGGTCTTGGTCCAAGCAAGCACAGAAAAGCTAGGGACAGAACGGTTTCCTTCCCCACAGCAAGCAGGATGTCAGAAATGGGCCTGCAATTAGAAAAAAAAACAAGGCTTTTCATTTATCAATGAACATATGACAATATTTACTATAATGTATTGTATACTACACAAGAAGTAAAGCAATTCTAGTGTCTCCTTACAATGTATCAGTCTATCTACTATAGAAGGATGTCTACTCACTGGGTGCCATATTGAAGCATGCCTACACTAGGCCATCGTAGAGAGAAAGCGCTTGTACAATTGAAGGATCCGCCTTGGAGCCTTCTTGAAACTCCTGCAGAGTCAACATCCCATCTGCGTTCTGTTGAAATGGGCAACACGCAAATCTGTAAAACCTCTGATTATGAAAACCATAAATGCAACTAAGAAACTTTGGAGAGATTCATATCTGATGGATAATGCATTTCAGGAGGTAGTCCGAGGTTTCTTCAGATGCATATGGAATCTGTATGTCTCCTAAACAGAACTATACTGTACAGTTATATACAAATGTTCTGAAAGAAAAATATACATTTTCTGTCGATTTTGGTGCACGATTTCTTTTTTTTTTTTTTAACTACACTTAAAAACTGTTCTGTCGTTGTCTTATTCTTTGGTGTGGTATTTCAAATATTTCTGTTTTTTGCATTCCTTGGCTGTACAGATAGGAGAGCTGTACAAAAGTGTGAAAAAAGCAAAAGTGCAGATGTTTCAGTTCATGTTGGAATGTTCCTTACGACAAAAGGAACAATACATAATGGGTTGTTTATATATATAGTACACTACCAGTCTAATGAGACACCTTCTCATTCTCATTCAACGATTTCCTTTGTTTTTATTATCGGCTACATTGTAAATTAATATTGAAAACATCACCTATTGCTCTGACGACAGCTTGGCACACTCTTGGCATATTTTCACTCAGATTCATGAGGAATCGACCTGGAATGCTGTTTAATTAACAGGAGTTCTTTATCAGGAGTTCATTAATGGAATTTCTTGCACTCTTAATGTGTTTGGGATCATCAGTCAGGGCTCCAGATGGTGACCAATGAAAATGAAAATGAAATGAAAGACAAATGAAAATAACTAAAAGTACAAGACAAGTGCAGATACGCTCAACCTGAGTCTGCCATTCCTACTACACTATCACCTGATTAGTCATGAGAATTTCGGCTCTTTTTAATGAGTCGGATCATTTGGATCAGATCCGGCTCCTTTGGCTCCCAAACGCATAGACTATATGTCAGCGCATGGCCATACTGCGAGTGGCGAAGGCAACAGGTAAATTAATACAGGTAGACTACCGGACAGGATTGAAAATCCCAGAAACAGAACTGTCTTATGGTTTTTCTGTGTTGCCACTCTGTAATTTAAGATTTCAGTCTGGCCAAGTGGTGTAGCCTTAGTTTGTGGAAGGCTGACACAACTAAAGACCTTAACTAAACAACAGCATAAAATGATGGTTCAAACAGTCCCTGGACAAACTGATTGATCAGAGATACACTGACTGCTTGCCCTGATGTTGACTGTCAGATTTTAATGACAGTGTTCTAATGACAGTAAGAGGTAGCTTTGACCATATGATAACACCAGTTCAGCATGTTAGTAAACTATCACGGCACACATCACAGGACAGCTTTATCAAAATGTGTCAAATGACAAACACTGATAAGGCTGAACAACTGGTTTGATTATATTTGGCCATTCTAAAACCCCGTATTATAGTGCTTCCTTTTAGCCAAAACTGTTTGGAGGCTGTCTTGAACAGGGGGATGCCTATTGTTGCTAGTTTAGCCTGACTTAGTTAAGGTTAAGATTTATAAACTGAGGTGTATTTCTTTAGGAAACCTCCAGAGTTTAAGAAAGGTTAACTAAAGAGCTAACAACAATCTAAATAGTTAGTGTCTATGTTTAGCCAAACGTTATTTGGAGGCTGACTTGAACACAGGAATGCATAGCTTTACTAGCTTAGCCTATCTTGGCTAAGGTAAAGGTTTATAAAACGGGATGTTAAAATGGCTGTCATCAGGTCATCTGTCCCATCATTACAGGACATCTTCCATCAGGGTGTCTCTCCCCTAATTACAGAACATCTTCCATCAGGGCATCTGTCCCCTCACTACAGCATGTCTTCCATCAGAGTGTCTCATTATAGGACAAGTTCCACCTTTCTCCTCACTACAGGACATCTTCCATCAGGGCATCTGTCCTATCACTAGAGCACGTCTTCCATCAGGGTGTCTCTCCCATCACTACAGTGTCTCTTCCATCTGTTCCCCTACAGATTTTTCACAAGTGATGCATCATAAATGCCCACTGTGCAACTCCTCACACGGACTTTCACACTGCTCTGGCAAACAGGACCACAGCAATAAAGCCCAATTGGCCAGACTGTGTGAGAGCTTTTCATCACTAGCCATCAGAATCCTCAGCAAACTGTCTGGTCCCCACCCCACTCCCCACTTCCCCCACACACACCCCTGAACTGTGAACTGACTTGCACTTCACACGTCACTTCTTTTATAATGCACTTGCAGCTACATGTACATAACACATCTACGTTACACTTGTTCTTGGACACTGTCTCAGAACAGTCAAAAGGAGCGGCTCAAGATAAATTTCCCTTTGCACAGTCAAAGGAGTGGTTCAGGATAAATTTCACAGTGACGAATAAAAAATCTTGAATCTTGAGTTATTGGCTGCAGGCTTCCTGTTCTGGTGTTTTTATTTCGTTCATCTAAAAGCAATAAGATGCTGCCCAAATACCCTGCGCGTCCTGTTCATGCACCTAAGCACAAGAGAAGGTGTAAGACACTCGAGGAGAAGGTTGAACTCCTCAGTATGCTCTGGGGAGAAAAATGTTATGCCGCTGTAGCATGCCATTATGGCGTCAATGAGAGCACCGTCCAGCAGTGCATACCAAAAAAAACATGTTCGCATTAATTAATTGTGGGAGACGGCATACAGGCTTACATTTACATTTTCTTTAAGGGTAATATATTAAGAGTTTAAAGCGTTTTTTGGATTCAGTCATTTTTTCTTAAAACTGGACTAATAATTGCTGATGAAATCAAATTTGTGGAAAATGCAGATATCATATACACATTTCTTTTGTATTTTTATGTATATACATAATTTGTCATGCATTTTAGTTTTAAATTATTAAGCAAAATCAAATTTACAAATTTTGAAACATAAATATAAACGTAAATTCCGCTACATTTCCATATAAAATATAACTGTATAAAATGTAACTGTTTTTGTACTGTTGTGAGAACACAAAGAAAACACTTTTGGGATGGTTAAATATGCTGTACTCAGAGCAGGGATGGACTGGACAGCCTGGAGTTGTCACGCACACCAGGTCACGTAACGTCAATAGGCACCGGAAATGACTCACGAGTGTATATAAACAGGAAGCAGGTAAACACACAGCACAGACATTGAAGTCCTTACTTCATGCCCAACGGGTCGAATCTACCCTTGGTCTCCGGTACCGTGAGTACTCTTGCTCTTCTGAGCTTCATCTCTCTCTCCCTGTGTGTGTGTGAGAACGCGGACTCGTTTGGTGCGAGTTCTTACTCCATTAGGGAGCGTTCTTAGAATAAACCGCGTGGCTTACCAGCTCTCTCGCTTCGTCCGCGTCTGGGCTCTTCCACCACGCTACAGTTGGGCAAAGAACCAGATCATTCCTGTTTAGTCCGTGACAGGAGTTTAATCATCAGCTGCACAGAGGTCTGAGTTTCGGCCGAGAAAGACAGGTCGACGTGCATCGGACAACCTTTCTTTTTTAGAATGCACAGATTGCCAGTCCGCCCCTGACTCAACTTGAGTGTTTCTCATGTTTTTAGATTTGCTCTTCTTAAAGCCTAGTGGTTTTATTACTGTAAATGAAATTTAAAGAGGCTGTTGAGCTCACTTAACCAGCGGGTTTCTACAATATTCCTCCTTAAGAAGCCTGAATAAGACGCGTCACTGATGAACAGTACATTTTTGAACCGTAAAAATGATTGGTGATTACCCCTACATTTTACTGTATTTTTATTACAAAAAATATTTATTTTGTATTTACCTGTTTATACCAAAGAAATGCCCATGCTTGAATTATAGTACAGTCTGTATGGGCTTACCTTTATATTTTCATTAAGGGTAATGTATTAAACTGAGTTTAAAATGAAGTTAAAGTGTTTTGGTAGCATATTTGGGGCATATTTAGAGTTTACACTATAAAAAGAGGCTTTTTTTTTTTTACCAAAACACAACGACATAGGTTTTTATCATACGCAGGTGCTCTTGGAACGTAACCCCTGCGAAAAGTGGGGGATTACTGTATATGATATATAGTTTACTGTATATAGTTTATTTATACATGTGTACTCTATCTTTCCTTCTGTAAAATCTGGAGCCACGTCATCTCATCTCACATTATACGTGTAGTTGAGATGACAATAAAGCAATAAAGTTCACTTTGACATTTTGGAAAAATTCTTTATGAATTCTCCTCATGCCTGAACACATTCTAGTACAGAATTCACTCGGTTTAAAGAAACATCCCTTTCTCTGTTGATTTTGGTTCTTGTGCCATTTTAGTCCTAGTCGATATCAGCACAGCATTTGATACAATCCACCATGACATTATTTTAATATGCCTGGAGGGTGAAGTTGGTCTGCAGGTTACCTCCTACTTGAACCTTTTCAGTTAAAATGAGATACTAAGTTATGCACCACTTAATCTAATATGCCCAAGGGTTAATGTTTGGCGTGTCTTCTATTCTCATTATACATGCTTCCAATACATGCATACGATATTCTAAAGTAAAATGACCTTTTGTCATACGTGAACACATCACAGCCCACAGTGTGAATGAAACTGTTTTTTTGTATTTAACTGATTTAACCCATCCACCAAGTTAAGCAGTGGGCAGCCAAGAACACAGCGCCCAAGGAGCAGTGTGTGGGGGCGGTACCTTACTCAAGGGAACCAGAGGGGTGTCACTAGCAGTCCAGGGATTTGAACCCACTATCTTCTGTTCCACAGGGCCAACTCCCTAACCACTAGACCTCCAACTGCCACTCTTACATTTCAATCTTTTTTTTTATGTTTTCTTATTATTTTTCATTTGATTTTGACAGTAATATTTTTTTTTTATTTCTTTGGTTTCCTTTTTTTTTATCATTTGTGTATTATTCCTTTACACATCCACTTTAACTGGCCTCTCTGTTCTTGTGTTCTTAGTCGTATTTTCATGCCTTTTATTAATTTATATACTTGTTTTGAACTTTGAACTTTCAGTCAACTATTGTTTTTTTAAAAAAAATAAATAGCTATATCAATAAAATGACTTGACTTTAAAATTCACAGCAGCCACCAGCAAACGCTCCTCAGTTTGCGCTGTCCAAGGTGCTGAAGAGGACGACGCCAGCCTCTGGGTGACTACACGCCCCTTCAAGCACCTTTGTTGTGGACCGCATGGAAGAGGGAGGGGTGCGCTGATGAGACACACTGGCAGCCGCACAGCAGTTACCCTAAATGAGGAGCATTCGCCCTATGTAATGGGCCGGTGAGGAGAGGGATGGGAGAATCATGGATTTCCATACTCACCTCAGACCTTAACCCCTTTCTGTGTTTCTATCATGGGGGTTATGTTCCAAGAGCACCCATGTATAGTGAAAAAACGCTTTGCTGTGTTTTGGTAAAAAAAAATAAAAATGCCAATTTTTATAGTGTAAACACTAATTATGCCAAATATGCTCTCAGAACACTTTAAATGTAAGTTTAAGGCATTACCCTTAAATAAAATGTAAATGTAAACCCGTATTCACCTCTTTTAATTTAATTTACACCAATAAAAATGTAGGGCTGTAAGGGCAAAACGAACAACAAGAGAAACACTGAGAAACTCTCAGAAAAAATCTGTGTTGGACTTAATCCGCGACTGCTGAACCTCGTGAATCTGGGGGATTACTGTATATTAGTATGTGTATAGCAATGTATTTGTACTATACCTGAATTTAATAATTAATTCAGCAAAAAAAACGTAGTTATGCATTAAAGTGCGTATATGTGTTGGGTAGGCACAACACTATGTTTGGGCAATAACTCAGCAACTGTTTTGCCAAAAAGTATGTTTGCCAAGTTGGTCTCTAGGAGGCCTAGGAGTTGTAGTGTAGTGCCATCTAGGGAATGCTAATGCAAAATGTAGTGCTTTGCTAGCCATGCTGCATCAACTCAACATTCTTTGAAAGAATGACAAATGTAATAAAATTTTGTCCATAGGGGGTGCCGCAAATGTCACATTTCAATATCTCAAAGAAATTTCATGTTTATACTTGCCTAAATTTGCTCACACCTCCTAAAGTTGCATTTGGCTCACTCAACAAAATGGCTGCAAAAACTTTAATTTCTGCTAAGACTCAAAAGAACTTGCAAGAAAACAATTACAAAATTATAATGTTATGATGTTAGTCATTTGACCAGGGGTTGTTACAGTTTTGTTTTTCATCCAACATTTCATACTGAGTATGACCTTTGAAGCGGTATCAGTTTCTTTTCTCACAGGAAGGACAATAGATGGTGACATTTTCTATGAGGTAATATAGAAGAGTATTAGGCCTGGTACTGATGTTGAATAATTAGTTTTGAATCGCAAACACCACTCCAACTCATCCCAAAGGTATTGGATGGCGCTCTCTTCTGTTAATGCAATTCCGCTGTTCCGTGGCTTTATAGCCCTCCAGCTGACACTTGACTCTGGGAAAGGTGACCTTACGTTTGTACAGTGGCATTAATCAGCACTGATGCAAATTTGTCTTGTGGCACATTAAGTATACACTGAGTGAAATGTGGATTTTTAGGGCTGGACATCTTATTATTTATTATTATTATTTATCGTGCATTAACAGTTTTTTATTACTATTATTTTGAAAGTTGGTTGCTTTTTTGTGCTGGACCACTTCTCTTCACTCTAACAGGGACTCTCTACTGAACACAGATTGTTTCTGCTGCTCCTGATAAAAGAAAAATGTTTCTGCTGGACCTTGATTATAAATGTGAACCTTCTGGTGCTCAGAAGGAGCCTGTTATAATGTTCTGATTGGGGCTCTGGACTCTGAGGGAACTTGTTTTTCTATAATTAACTAGATAAAACCTGCAGTTGATTACATTAATGTTTAAGCTGAGATTTACAGAAATATTTGAACTGTAACTGTGTGACTGTGTTAAAGGGAACACTGCTGTTAAAAAGCTCCTTATTAGTTTAAAGTGCACTCTAAAAATAAAGGTGCGCGTACGCTACTTTTGAATTTTGTGTATAACGATGCGATTAATCGAGATTAAAATGTTTATTCGTTGCCCAGCATTAATTATTTTATTATTATATAAAACGCAGGAAAGGTTTGTGTAAAAAGAACTTCACCTTGTCCATCATGGCGAAGATGCGATCTACTCTTTTCTCTGGCGTGTTTTCTTCCTCTGGCAACTCCACTGTATTTCCCTGCAACAAAAAGACACTGAAGCCTAAAAATACAATCTTGCATAACTGAATTCATATACACGTAGAAGATAAACAACGTTCACAGTCACACAAATACAGATAAAGGCTGATGTTTCACAGGTAAGGTCAGCATTTAGAGCTTCTTATAGTGCTGAACTGCAACAGAAAATTACTGTGCATGAGTTTTATTCCATGTAGAGAAACAGCCATGCAGAGAAATATACGGATAAACTCACCACCATTTGATAAATAGCATCCACAATGTTCAGCATCTCATCTCGAGTTATGTAACCATCATTGTCAAGGTCATAAAGTTTAAAGGCCCCTGCAACACAAATATCATTGTGCATGATAGGCACACACATAGGCAAAACCTGTTGTAACATTTTCAATTAAATCTAAAGCAAACAAACCATTGATTAATTGACCGTTTCCTTGGAATGTGAATTGCATGAGCATGGCTATTTGAATATACAAATATCAATTTAGCCAAATGAATTTGTATAGCCCTTTTTCATACTCAAAGGTCACTCAATGCGCCTTACAAGAGAATAGAATAAATATATTTAGCGTAAAAAAGAATAAAAGAACACATAGAACATAAATTTTAAAAAGTGTGATGCAGGTGGCGACATTTAGAAGAAGGCGGATGAGGTGAATGGAGAAATCGTGTCTGGAGCGCAGGGACTCAACCATGGTGAGAAATTCGGAAAAAGTTCTTCCAGGTCGGCTACAGCCTACGTTTCTAAATGAGATAATTTCTATTGTCTTTATTTAATTGGAGAAAGTTTTCATATATCCAGTTATGTACTTCATCTAAACTGACAAAACTGATTATTCTTTTTAGAAGCACGTATAGGTTAAATAGGACAGGTCTAAAAATGGACCCTTGAGGGACTCCATACAGGGTGACAGTTTTCTCTGGTTCATAGGAGCCGATTGAGACAAACCCCTGCCTTCCAAGAATGACTTGAACTAACTAGAGGCCGTACCTGAGAGCCTAACCCAGTTCTTAAGCAGAATGTTATGGTCAACAGAGTCAGAGGCTGCACTCAGATCTAACAGCACCAGTACAGTTATTTCAACTGCATCTGTATTCAGGAGAACATCGTTTAGTACCTTTAGATTGGTTTCTGTATTACATTGACAGAAGCATCTAAAGGATCAAAATTAGACATGATACACGTTATTTCTATAGAGAATTTTACTGTTTTTTTGAGTATTCTAATACAAACTCTGTAGTTTTGTATAAAAATCGTGCTTCATCTTGTAATTTTAAAGTTTCTTTTTATTTCATTTCATTTATATTTATTATATTTATATTTATATTGTTGTTGGAACGTCTGACAGGATGCAGTCTGATGTTAAACAGAATGTAAATGGAATCATATATGGCAAGACGTATATTATTGTCCTATAGTTGGCGGAATGTTATATATGATTAAAACACAAAGATAATTCACTAAATCAGTCATTTATGGATGTCCTCTTATTTCTTTAAAATGTCATTATGTGAATTGCAGAAAGTGTTAAAATGCCAATCGGTAATGTAAACAAAGCCCTCAAACACATGTGCGAAGTGTGGAAATGGATGGTTTTGCAGACGTGCACTTACATCTGAGTTTCTCATCAAGTGTTCCTCTGGAGGTGACGGACAAAGCCTGTATGAACTCAGAGAACTCAATACGTCCATCCTGCAAAAACAGAGAGAGACAGAAAGACAGACAGAGAGAGAGAGAGAGAGAGAGAGAGAGAGAGAGAGAGAGAGAGAGAGAGAGAGAGAGAGAGAGAGAGA
>JBBPDC010180627.1:4556-15941 GCA_037974485.1 Hemigrammopetersius urotaenia | reverse complement strand
ATTACAGGCCTCTCTCATCTTTTTAAGTGGGAGAACTTGCACAATTGGTGGCTGACTAAATACTTTTTTGCCCCACTATAATAGAGTTAAGACTCACTCTAGGCTTCCTTTATACAATCCAGCCTCATACTTTGTACCTCAAAGAAAGGCCATCCTTCTCT
Organism: Hemigrammopetersius urotaenia; assembly: GCA_037974485.1. Taxonomy (NCBI): domain Eukaryota; kingdom Metazoa; phylum Chordata; class Actinopteri; order Characiformes; family Alestidae; genus Hemigrammopetersius; species Hemigrammopetersius urotaenia. The sequence continues at coordinate 15,780 of JBBPDC010180627.1, read as the reverse complement.
TTCATTCAAATAACCAGCTTGTAAACGGTGTGATAATAGTTTGGCACTTTTCAATAATTAATAGGAATTAACATGCAGATTTTGACAGCACAATGAACTATTTATTGTGATGTTCATGCCTCTACAGAAGCGAGCAGATATCACATATTTATATGACTCCAAGGTGCAGCAAGATCCCTTTAAAATTTCATTACATTTTTAATAAAGATAACAAAAGACTGGAGGTGGGACTTAATAAGGCACTTTAGAAACAACACTGAATTATAGCACCTCTCACTGATAGCTGCTGAGTTATAATGATTTCCTACTATTTTTAAATCTGAAACTAAGCTCTTTTTTATATCTAAGGCATCCCTTAGCAACAAGCCAGTTCGCCTGTAAACCAGAATAAGCCAGCGTTGGGTCACAGAACCTGTCTCACTATATTGTCATGCTTCCAATAACCCTTTTTTCAGGTTTTGGCACCAACTCACTAAAACCTACATTTATCAAGCACAATACTTTTTTTTATGATTGTGTGCTTTTTCAAAGATCAAAGAAAATCAGTCCCCATTATGGACATTTTTTTTACGTCTCCACGGTTCCTGTTAATCTGAAAAAACTTCAAAGTGCCACTTCTCGTTTCTAAAGCTGAACATGGAAAAAAGCCTCGTAGCAACAGTGAAAAACTAACAATGCTCATTTCTGGTATCAGCGTCTTGCCTGTGAAACTGCATTTGGAGTTGCTGTGTACATTTGATTTTCACTTTAATCTCAAGTCAGCCCGCATGATTCATCTAAAGCAGTGGTTCCCAACCTTTTTTCCTCGAAGCCCCCCTTGCCTGTGTCCAAGACAAGCCAGGCCCCCCAACCCCAACTCCTACCTGCATAGACACTCAAAAAGAAAAAAGTGATTAATTGCAAAAAACAAACAGTGGTTGTAGGTTCTTATACTCTTAAATACACACACACACACACACACACACACACACACACACACACACACATATACTTATTTCTCAGACATAGGGATTTTATGAATTGAATGTGTGCAAATATAACTTTGGTAACCTCAGAGCAGCCAAAATTGTGTGATCACTAGCATCCCCCTAAGGGGGGCCCGGACCCCAGGTTGGGAACCACTGATCTAGAACATACAAAGCTGCTGCTGTGGTTGATTATGATTTTTCTATCTACTCTCCAGACTGCCTCCTCAATTTTTTGAAAGGGAGCTGGAAAAATGATTGTTTTCCAGAAACTTAGTTTCAGACCGGAGTGGCTTATTAAGAGCGATGTGGTATAGAAAGAAGCTGCTCAGCTCAACTTCTCTCTAAAAATCCCAAATTCTAATTTACTTTTTCATATTATTCTGAACTTGCAAAACAAAAAATATGAAAAATATGAAAACCCTTAAACCAAAAAGACAAAAAGACAGAGATGTCAGCACCGGCGGGGTCAACACCATGGGAACATGGACGAAGCTGCTGAGGGTGTAAACCCGCCCGGGGTGTGGAAATGAGCGAGGTGAGGCGAGATGTAACAGATGGTGGGGAAGGTACGAAAGGAAAGTGTACAAACACCACTCGGAGTAAGGTATGACACCCTCTGAGAACTTCTGACAGAATGTGCTTGGAGCAGTGTGTATTACAAGAGAGCTGCTGACAAGATTGTGTGTGGATGGTAAGATACACCTGTTTGTTTACGCCAGACTCCCGTCCTGCTTTGTCTGATCTCACCTCGGCTCTTCGCACTTCCTTGTGTAAATACTCTGAATATGGATGAACTGACTGATCTGATACAAGGGTAGCATACTGACACTGATGCCCATAATATATACTGGGAACACTAAACTGGTTGATGTAATGCAAAAACACTGGGCTAGTTTCAAAATACCATTTACTCCACAGCCCATTCAGAAATGTAACTGCAAAAACAGCCCAAGCTGAACCAAAGCATTTAACAAATACTGCTAATTCAAAGCATTCACAATGATAAGCAGTGTTTCAGTTCAGACTGCACCTAAAAAGAGTCATAACACAGGACAGCTGCTCAGAACAGGGGCCACTTATTATGACAGGCGCACTGAACACAGACTTTAATTCTAAGATATAAAAAATAGGTAAGAAAATCAACTGTAACTGCCATCTGTGAACAAAAGTACACAGCTGAAATAAGTGGAACTATACAAAATGCACATATAAGGGGGAAATCCACTGTACATTTTATAGTACATTCAGACTTGAAAGTCTTCTGCAACACTACATTTGTTGACCCATTATATTACAGTTGCACTCCTTAAGAAATAATATGTGTTTCAAGCAATTATATATGTTAAATGATTAAAATAACTTTCTCCAGGGAACTTATAGTGGGCATAGAAAAGAACCTTAAAAAAAATGTTGGGGATTTTTTGTGGGGTGTCTTATAACATCAATGGGAAAGAAAACAATTAAATAAAAAACACCATCATCGAGATGGATAAAAGATCACTCTCCTCCTAAAAAATACTTGTAAACACAATCAGGTGTAACAAATCACCCTCTTCACTGCATGCCAAGCTGAGTGGTTTTCACCAGTAATCAACTGTAATCGTTTTGATTAGTTCAGCACATAAACAGCCATTCCTGGAGCATTCTAGTGCTTGGTAGTGTAACTGAAAGCAATCCACTATGGGGGGCAAGGCACTGCGTAAAGATCTGAGGGATAAAATTGTGGACAGGCACATGTTAGGAGACCAAAAAAATCAAGGGCTTTATCAATCCCGAGTTGCACTGAGGTCTATAATTAAGATGTTGAAAGTGTTTGGTTCTACAAGGACTCTTCCCCAAATCACAGAGAGGAGAAAATGGTCAGAGAAGCCTCTAAAACAGTTACAGGAATTAATGGTAAAGAGTGGTCATTGTGTGCATGTGATAATAACACGCGCTCCACAAATGTGGCTAGTATTCGAGGGTTGCAAGAAAAAACTCCTTAAAAAAAGGCCACATTAAATCAAAACACGCCTTCTGTGATTCTGAGGTTGAGCGGTAAAAGGTGTTGCGGTGAGACGAACTAAAATCAAACTATAAGGCCAATTCAGATCACCCTCCAAAGAACATCATACATTCAGTAAAGCACGGTGTTGGCAGCATCCTGTGGGAGTGTTTCTCTGCAGCAGGGACTGAGGAACCTGTCATGATAGAAGGAAGAAAGGATGGGGCAAAAAAATATATAACATTCTTGAGGAAAACCTGCTGCTCTCAGTCAGAAAGATGTCAGAAAGAAGAAGGATCCGTTTCCAACATGACAATGACACAAAGCAAAACTGACCACACAGTGGCTGAAGAAGAAAAAAGGTCAATGTCGTTGTGTGGCCTCATCAGAGCCCAGACTCAAACCCTGCTGAAAATCTGTGGAGTGACTGAAGACTGCAGTCCACCAATAGTCTCCAATCTGACTGAGCATAAACAGGTCTTTACAGAAGAGGGGTACGAAGTACTAAGACAAGTGGGTGATCGTTTATCCAGCAGTGATTCTGTTTTTTCATTTAGTTTCTAAACTGCTGCTATCATATCGCTTCCTTAGATGTTATAAGTTGCACTGAGCAAACACAGCTGCGTATTTCTTTACATGTGTCTCTTCAATTCAGGCCACAAAGCAACAAAACATTTAAAATTTTGAAGGAGGTGAATCTCACTGTATCACAATATACTTCTTGCAGACAGAAGGTTGTGAGTTCAAATCCCAACTACTAGTGTCACCACTGAGGTTCCCTTGAGCTAGTTACCGCCCCCCACACACTGCTCCTTGGGTCCTTCTTGTTAGTGGCAGCCCCCTGCTTCCCTTGGCGATTGGTTTAAGTGCAGAAAAAGAATTTCACACTCTGTGGTGTGTTCACACATGACTATAAGGGTTAATAAACTGATACAGTATAAAACATTTGTTCTATTCTTTTTTATTTTACTCAGCATCAAGTACATGCTCAGTTTCATTAAAATAAATAATGATGCATCTTTTTTTTCTTGACAGGCAAATTGGCAGGCGTCTAATTTTTTGAAGCTGCTATTTTTTAACCCTGAGTTCACACTGTGTGGGCTAAATGAACATATGAGGCGCACATTTCCAGCACATTTCCAGCACTTTTTATCAGGCGAAACTGATATGTGATATGTCATGTGGAAAATGGGACAAACTAGAACTCTGATTTCATACTGGATGCCTGTTAATCACATCAAGGATAATAACCAAATAAATGATCACATAAAGTGTTACACTGAGAGCAAACAGGTTGTGCATAATGATCTTATGGCATTTTGTGACAATGAGCCCTTACATATCTCACATTATGTTCATTATAAAACTTTAACCGGGTATTTGTACATTTTTGATATGCAAATGCAATGCTGTTTAAGACCTTTTTAAGACCTCTAAGAAGAAAAATTAAGACAAAAAAACCCCACAGTAGCCTAGAATTTAGTTGAAAGGCTGTACTGTATTTATTGGAGCAACAGCTCTAATATAAAACGCCTTTTTCAACCAGCCACAGTACTTCTCATCCTCCAATGATCTCTCACTGTATTTGCATTTAACCCTTTACCCGTTTTACACTCGCGGCTTTAAGGGAAACCAGTCTCCCGCTATGCACCAGCTACACACACGCAAAACTATTTCTTCTCTTTCTACGGTATGTAAACAGGCTCATGGGGTACGCACTGCCCCCTGCTATAGGCAGTGACATGCACTGGTTAAAAAAAAAAAGGGGGGGGTTTGGGGGGTCTGGCTAACAGGGAACAGATATCATTGCTTCATTGTGTCCTAGAATTAATTTAATGTCACCCCTTTTAAAATTCCAGACTTTTTAATACTTTCAAAGATCCGCAGGGACACAGAGTGTGCAAAACTGAAACACTAAAATTGATTCATTCATTTTCTGTAAACGCCTAATCCATACTAGGGTCATGAATTGAGTCTACAGTCTACAGAGTCTACAGACTCTCCCTGGCCCCCCCCCCCAGGTTCAGCTGGCCTCAGTTTCAATGGTCTCAGTTGAGTTACTGTCCTTTTGCAGCCACTTCCTCAAGGCTGAAGCACAGCCTACCTCTAAACATTAGGAGTGCCTCACCTGTTTGAATTTTTAAAGCTTTTTGCCATTTTTATCTATTTCATTATTTCTATGTTATTTTTAAAGTTATTTTGTATGATGCACAGTATTTTTTGCCTGAAAATGGTAGACATTCTGGTGCAGGGATGCATCAGAATGTCTACCATTTTCAGGCAAAAAAACTGTGCATCACACAAAATAACATTAAAAATAACATAGAAATAATGAACACAAATAATATATCAGAAAAAATAAACAAATTAGATAACTGATGGCAAAATAAAGAGCCACAGATGGCTGAGGCATTGCCGGCCACAGAACTCGCGATCCCACAACGGCAGGATCAACACTAATGGTTGATATCCAAAGATGTTCATATTATGTGGAGGTTCTTCCAACTTCAACAAGGTTCTTCAGATTCAGGCATCATATTTACAAAGACGGCTCTTTTAAGAACCATCCGCAATAAGGTTCTTTAGGGAATAATTCTATCCTATTGCAGAATCCTTCAACTCATTTTTAAAGGTGCTGAGACGAACCAAATTTTACGTTTCTGAAGGCAACATTGTCATTTCAGCTGGTCTGCATTTGGGTTAAATAAACACAGTCAGAGGTGTGGGGCGTTCATGTTGGGACATCACACTGCGTTGTCATGGCGCATCATGAAGAAGGAACTACTACATAGAACAAAAGTTTAAATGTCTTAGGAAGTAAATGTTCCAAGCTCACTGCCAGAACTTCTGACGCACCACCCAATTTCCACTTTCTCCACACAATTTTCTGATATGGCAACAGGCCAAGTTTAGTACATGAAAACTCATGCTTCCTTAAGCACCGGAGACTCCGCTCTTTACATAAAGTTCATTTAACAGCGCTCCTGACTTAATCCTTAAAGGAAAAGAAGCCCAGAGACTCCCAGTCCTAGACAGCCAAGCTTTTTTGTGGGTGATATTTTTGTGTTTTCGCTAATCCGACACACCTGACTCAACTCATCAGCTAATTATCACGCCCTTCATGAGGTGAGTGTGTGCTGCTGGAGCATGGCAGTGCAGAGTGTTCGGTCCCCATGGCTAGGACCAGACTGCTAGACTGGCAGCCTGAGTGCAGCAAAGGGCCTCTATACGCATGACACGCCAAAGGTTTTCCTTCTTTAAACATTTCTGGACTATCATTTTTACTGTTTTGCAAAATAGCAAGAAACAAACATTACCTGCTAATGATTTGCACCCATTTAGCTTCAATTCAGTGTTCAGTGTCTTGCATAGTATGAACAGCAGATATTAAATAACGATTTGACAGTTTTTCTTGCCAAACCCGCAGCTCACCCTGTGTGGGCTACATGAATAACAAACCAGTGCATTTCCAGTACTTTATTGGCCAAAAATGCAACATAAATAACACTGTTTACTCCTAAACAAGCCAAACTGGCACTTTAAACTAAAATGAAACATTTTAAATCAAACATTTTAAATAGCATGAATTCAATAAGGTAAGAATGGTCTAAAGGTCCAGTTTAAAAGGTTTAAAATGATAAAGTAGAAAAATAAAATAAGCATGGTGTAACAATTTGTCCTATATAGTCAGTAACAGCTATAAAATCCTTTTGTGACCCTAAGCTTACAAAAGAAAGAGGGAAAAGTACCCGAAACAGTATTGTCATTCTTAATGTGACATCATCAGGCCTTTTCAGACAGGCGATTTGCACAGTTGAAAAATGTTTTCAGTGCACTGAAGCTGTGATGGTCATGTATTTAAAACTGGCGAGAAAAAGACTGATCCATGTTGAAGATTGTGTTGAAGATAACATTTTTACAGCCCGAGAAGAAGTTAAAAATAGACAGCTGCTAAAGAAGTGCTAAAGCTCTGCCGCTGATTTAGTGGAGTTTCTGGTCGTTCTACTTCACCTTATTATGCTTGGAGCTCCAAGGTGAAGTAGAACGACCACTTCTTTAGCAGTTGATCTATTTTTAACAGAGATGAAGAAATATTTTTTCCAGCTCAGGAGGACACTGTTCAAAAGAGACAGCTGCTAAAGAAGTGCTAAAGCTCTGCCGCAGATTGTGTGTGTGGAGAATCTGCTCCAAGCATAAGCAGATGCATTTCCACGAGAAAATGCTGTGTGCCCTGGACCGTCATCTTCTGATTCACTCTAGTACTGCACCACTGTGGGGCGTGAAGGCGCCAGCTCTTACCAAGCCATTTACAGTTAAGGACCTGCATTCACGAGCTGATTATCTTGAATTAAACCACAACGTACAGTGAGACGCGTCTTTTTTTTTTAGAACCGACCTGAGCTTTAATGTCTGTTTTTGCAGGATACAGGCTAGGGAAAAACACACATAACAGAGGCGAAAAGAGGCGATAATGAGGGGATGGACAGTTAACGTGCTCAAACACAAACAGGACTTAAATACGGAACATAATCAGTGCATGAACACAAAACAGGTGACAACCAAAAAACATGAGACACATTAACTAAACAGGAAATCAAAATAAAAGTCCCCAAAAACAAGAACAGAAGCAGAACCAAAAAACAGAAAAGCAGCGGCCTCTACCGGCCGCTGACCAGACCGTAACACTGATCATCTGATCAATTAGCTGTGCACACACACACTGAAGGGAATATTAATGGACATTTTGATGTTGTGACCATGCTCATATTTAAAAACTATAGAAAAAGACGATATGCCAAATTCCAGCTATAAAAGAATAATATATCCATTTCTGTGTTATTGTTTGGTTGCTTTAAAACCAGTGCTTGGAGACACCAATCATTGGTGTTATAGGCCAACAAAAGTGTGCTTTAAAAATAAAAATGTTTCCCATGGTTCAGTCCATGGTCTAACCATTCAGAGGCTTTAGAGCTGTGCCACTGGGGGGAAGGGCCAGAATTCTTAATGTAAAATTTAATGTTGTCCAAAAAATCGATTTGTAGAGATTAATCTATCCTAAAATTTAGTATTGAGTATAAATTACCACTGGTATCGATACTTAAATGCCAGTTTTGAATCTGCCGGTTCACGGAAATTGTCAGCAGACTACAACAATTTTCAACAGGCATTGTAGCGGGTAGACCCTCCCCGGGGTGCCTGGGGGACCCAATGTTTACATGACAGTCGACTCGAGACTCCTTTAAAGGTCCCGTGAGTTTCTGAGCTGCGTCTCTCCGCGGGGCGAGTACCACATTGACATGCCAGTAGATCTCCGTGAGACCTTTTCAATGAGTTCTCATTAGCCCAAAACCATCCCCTATTGTTCTCTACGAAGGGCGTGGGGAAAAAAGCATCATGCGTCTTTAAATGTGCAACCAAGTCGGCTAATAATAATAATAATAAAAATTAATAATAATAATAATAATAATAATCATCATACATTTCATTTATAAAAAATACCCAAAGACACTGTACAATTTTGAGTAGTCAAACAAAACCTAGTGCCGCAAAATTTACAGGGATCCTCAGCTCCTTGAGATCTATTGAAAAAAGGCCGGTTGCGAAGCTCTCCTCCCCAGAGAACCGGCGCGACGGCCCCTGAGCACACTTTCAATTATTTATTAAAAAGTTCCTGTGTTTGTTTTTGAGTGCACTGAATTTCATTGTATGCTCTACAAAGACAGTAAAGAAATCTATGTAGTTCTAGCTATTAATAAAAATAAAAGAACAATCACATTAATCACACTAAGCAAACCAAAAACAATAATGCGTTCTGATGTAAATGAAAAGAGGGTTAACGTTGTGTATGTTTATAAACAAGTGTTAACATTTTTAGGCCTCGTCAGTCCCTTTGGCCTTTGTCACCCTTTTCTGGCAAGAGAGTAAACTGTCCGAGAATTTACTGAATGTTTCTGTAAAACACTTATGAATTTAAATAATAAAATATTCATATTTATCAGTAGTAATCACGAATTGTGTCCCAATTAATATATTTTTTAAAAAGCCTACTAACAAACGCATGAGGGTTATAACCCAGTAACAATTTAGTGAATTTAGTTTTTAGTGAAAATGTGAGGCCTGAAAGATTAGACAATAAAAACTATGTTTCATATCACTCAAACTCTTCTAACAGCACTGTCATTTACCCCCAAGTCACATCATATACTTTACTGCAGACACAAATCTCAAAAAAGGTTCAAATGTTTGCCTCTGCCAGCACTTCAAAGTAAAGAAATCATAAATATGATCTCAAGACATTTGTGAAATCATGAGTGAGTCAGGCTCTACTTGCACAGCATATAAAAATGTATGAGTTTATATGGGCACAAGGTGTGTGTGTGTGTGTGTGTGTGTGTGTGTGTGTGTTTGGGAATTTTCTAAAGCAATTACAATCAGTGGGTTAAGAGTGTTGAAGCAGGAAAAAAACATAATGAAAGCCAGTTTTCTTAGATTTTCATTTCTAAACTGTTCAAGTATTTTAGCAGCCCTCCAGGTCAGGAATATGAGTCAGATTGTAAGACACACACACATACACACATACACACACAAGACAGAAATCTCTGGTGAAAACGATCTCATTCCACACTCTGCATTCAGAATTGAACCCTTCAAACGAACTGTGCTGCAGCTCCCACAATATTCACAAACCCTATGTCTTAACTAAGACCATCTAAACTACGGCACATTGTACCTAAGACCATTTATCAGAGAGGAACTTTTTTAGAGATGCCCGAGGCACCAGCCAAAGTTACACCTAGACGCAACAGAGACTGGTCTTAGTGATGCCCTTCGTGTTAAAACATATTTAACAATGACAGTTGCTAAGCAACCATTCCGTACGTGCGTATCTACTACTGGCAACCGGCGTGTTGAGATGTACAATGAAAAGGCATTAGCAGCAATTTAAAAGGAAACTTCATGCGACTCGGAGGACGCAAGTGTCTTCACATGATAGCACTGTGCGACTGAGGGAGCCAAAGACAGCAATGCTTATAACTGTGGGAGAAAATATGCAAAAAATAAAGGGAAAGACCCTTAAATGTACCAAACTCTCCTCTTTTCTTTTTAACTGCAGTCCTAAAAATGTACACTCCTATTGTCACTATTGCTGTGTTCCTTAGTGTGACTTGTTCTTGTATTCGTTCCAGTTACACCATGTGACCACAGAGCAGCTAAACATCTCCTCGTCAGTGTTCACCTCAATGCTGGTGTCACTCGTTTGACTGTCACTCGTTTGACAAGATGAGGATGTTCGTTGCACAACAGCACAAGCTGTGGGTGCTACAGGTTCAGTGCCATAGTAGTTATAATAGACCATGGGAAGACGATTAACACTCTATAAAGATGGTTTATAAAAGCGCATAGCAAGAACAACAGCTTGGCAGGGCCAAACGCTGCTATTATTTTGAAGCATGTCAAGAATGCAAAATAACAAATTTGTGTTTAACAGCATGTTTACTCGTTGTGTGTGTTGTGGTCCTGAGTGTCCTGCACGGAGCTCCGCCCACTAGTTGGTCTAACAACTGTTCAGATGCGGCATGATTTTAGTGTGATTTTAGTCAAATTTTTAAAAAGTATAAACATAAAGCTGTTAATATAAAAATGATGGCATATCATCTGTAATCTTGAATCTCTGCTAACTTGCAGTTAACGTTAAAATGCACACCCATGTGATGCTACGTGCTGAAGGGTTGAAGTGGTCACCGGCCAAAGAAGCTCTAGAAGAAGATCTAATATTTGATGTGTATAGGATTCACGCTGAACTATAACATATTCATACATTCTAATACTTTTAATCACAAATCAATACTCCTAATCAAGTGCAGTGGGCGTGTTTCCGCATAAAAATGGTCAAATTGCATGAAAACTCACAAGAGGAGATCCCGGGTTTAGCGTTGGGTGGTATGTAGCAGGATGTACACACACACACTCACAAAACACCATGGAAACACCACACACACACACACAGATTCTACTACACACCAGTGTCTGCAAGGTGCAGAAGTAAGTGTGTGTGAATGGGCATAGCCTGCAGTACGGCTGTTCAGTCACCACTAATTATCCTGCAAACCTAAATATTTAATCGCTATCAGTCTTTAATTAGCAACAACAGCACATGTGCTCAGCACAAAATAACAATGATGAGTGAGATCCTGTCTGACATCACAGAGAGAGAGGGAGAGTAAAAGAGAGAGCAAGAGAGCACAAGAGATGAGAGAGGGAGAGCAAAAGA
>JBBPDC010180620.1:0-15941 GCA_037974485.1 Hemigrammopetersius urotaenia | reverse complement strand
TCTCTCTCTCTCTCTCTCTCTCTCTCTCTCTCTCTCTCTCTCTCTCTCTCTCTCTCTCTCTCTCTCTCTCTGTGTTTGCACGCCTCTCTCTCTGTGTACTGATGGAGGAAGATGGTTCCTGGATGCGCTGGCGCTGGACCTGAGGTAGGTCATTACTTTTACACACACATGTTCTCCTGAGGACAGAGAGAAACTTCAACACACCTGGCCGACAGCCTCAGACAGTGTCATCGTTTCAGTCTCACTTTTGGAGAGTTTGTTTGTGTTAGCCGGAGGGAGCTGTTACTCTCACCATGCCTTTACTTTCACAGCTTTCCTGCATTCCGAACTTCTGACTGCCCCGTCGGTACTTACTGCACTACTTTCCAACTCTCAGCAGTACTTAATGCAATATTTACTACCCTGTCAGAACTTACTAACATCGGTACTTAATACAGTATTTACAGTCCTGTCAGAACTTTACTGTCCCATCAGAACTTATTGTCTCGTCAGAACTTGCTGTCCTGTCAGACCTTACTGCTGTCAGTACTCACTACCCTGTCAGTACTTCTTGCCATTTACTTGTCTTTTCAGTAACTATTGCCATCTGTATTTACTGTCAGTAAGTCAGTCCTGCCAGCAGTAATTGCACTCTTGTCATCTTAATGAACCATAATGACTTTATCGGCATCTCCATTTCAGATTTGGAGAAATGGAAATGGGGTGGTGGGTGGGCTCCTCAGAGTTTTGTTACACAGTGTTTTCCTTTAGTGCTGGGTTTCCTACAGAGCTGTGGGGTGCTTCTTAGCCCTCCAGTGCTGGATCAACCAGCCTAGAATCAATAGTCTTAAAACCAAACAGCGTGTTGTCTACCACTGCCTAGCACATCCTGCACCCTCATCCCTCTGATTTCATACTGAAAAGTGAGTTGATTGTTTTATTAGTCAAACAGTTTACAGTCTAGTAATCAAAGTGCTGCAGTAGATCTGATGGCTGGGGGTGGACTTTCCTGTAGATGAGTAACTGGCCTGTTGGGCCGTGGTTGTGTTTTGCGACATCTGTTGTAGTAGTGAAGTGAATGTGAGTCTGGTACAGTGATTTTGGGTCAATGAAATGACATTTACAGGCACGTGCAAAAGTTTTGGCACCCCTGATTAAAATGAGCGCACATTCCATGCAGACTCTCTTCTGCACATTTTTACTCACATTGTTGATTTGATGAATGTAACAAATTGGAAAACATGACAAAATCATCAAAGGCAGCCTGTACAAAATTTTACAGAATATTTTATTATTGCTGAATCCTGATTAAACGTAATCGATTACAAAAACTCAGTGTGAGTAGAGAATTCCAATTAGAAGTTCTTTTTAGTCTAGGCTTAGGCTTTGTCTAGGTCTGGACCACTACACCTTTATGTGTTTTTTGCATGTGTAAAAATTACAATAAACACTAAATTAGCAGAAAAAAATCTTATTTTTGAGTGTGTTTAAGAAATGTGTACTCATGTAAACGTGTAAATCAACAGGATGTGATGGGGGGGGGGGGTGTTCAGATTTGCATACAACAGTAATATTTATAGTCCTTGTTTCCTGGACATGGATTAAGCCTAGTTTTAGAGTAAACTGTTGATTGCGTTTTACTATCCCAAATCCCATTTCTAGGAGTAGATTTTGGGAAACGGCCTCACAATTGAAATGAACTGTCAAGTAATTTGGCAAAAAATTGGCTTTATTTTTACTGAAGCCATTCACTGATGTTTGATTTTCCTTCATGGTGTTTTTTTGTGATATTGACATTTGAGGCTGCAGTATGCAAATGACCCTCTAACTTTAGCTGTATGCATCCTGACCGCCCTCATGTCTATGAATGAAAAAGACTCTTTTATAGGTGCCAGTGGTTTGAGTATGGCCACCAGATCGCTTCTCACTCCCGCACTGATGCACAATGCTGATTGTGTCATTGTTATAAAACGGCCTCAAACCATGTTTCTGAATTTCGTCTTCATCACACCGATAAACAATATTCATATCCATCATTTAGTCCATCAGTAGATCAGAGCTCTGTAGACTGACTGCTTATTGTTTTAAATAAGTCCTAATAGTTATCTCCAGCCATCAATGATATTTATGCAGAATAGATGAGTTTTGTGTTAAGGCAGCAAAAGGTTATCGGTGCACGGCCAGAGGGTCCTGGGTTTTATTCCCATCTGTGAGGGCCAGTGTGGAGTTTGTATGTGTCCCTATATCTATGTGTGCCTCCACATGGAACTCCTCCCACAGTCTGAAGACATGATTTGTAGCTTAGTCTAAGACTAGGCTTAATCTATGTTCCGGGAACTAGGACTATAATTCATTCAGAACACACTGAACCCATAAATTTCAGAGTGTATCTGTAAAATCTGATTTCAACAAAGAAAAACTGTGTAAAACTGGTATTTGATCTCTTACACGCTTGCCCTTTTCTCCTCTTTCTCTCTGCGTCCCGTCACTCAGCCGCTCTCTGGACCCCCTCCCTCTGTAGCCCCCCCATCGGATTCAGAGATCTTGTGTTTGTTTCTAAGACCTAAAATAAAAGAAATTCAGTCATTTTTGTTCTTTATGAGCATTTGTATTTGTAATAATATAAATAATACATAAAGAGATAGTTGGCCCTCGGTGTGAATGTGTGTCTGATCTGCAATGGATCGGTGACCCGTCCAGAGTGTTTCTCTTCCTTTTGCCCAATGACTGCTGGGACATGGAGACAATGGAGTTTGTACTACACTGGATCTCTCGCCCTCAGTGTCTTTCTGTATGTTTGAACAGACATATTTCTGCCCCTTTAAGAAACAGCGGCACTGAGCAGCTGGCCAGTTTACCTTTTTTTTTTTCTAGAGTACGGCTGGGAAATGATCCTGTAAAACCAACCAAAACCTCTCTAGTGCTGCACGTTCACACTTAGTAGGATCTGCAGAACTGTCAAACATTGAAAAGGCAACAGTTGTTAGGTCCTGGCAAGAACTTGAGCTTGTATTTGTTGTGAAAATGATTCAAGAACGCTTAAGAGCATTCCGGATTTGAAAGCATTTATTGCAAACAAATGTTTGGAAAGGAAACTGCTCATGTAACTAATCCCCTCTGTTTTCTGCTCGATGAAAAGGGCTTTTTTTCATTCCTGATCTGCTTATAGAGAGAGAGAGGATGCAGGATTCTCGTAACAGCTTGCCATTTTGCCCTGGACTCTGTACAGATGGAGGATGGAGTGAAGCTCGGCCCAGTCAGCATTGCAGAGGGCCTGAATGACTGAATGAGTGCAGCAAAGGGGGATTAGTGTCCGGGTTTGCTGAGCAGGGTGTAGTGCAAAGCGAGAAAAAACATTCATCTCCTATTCAGTCAAGGCCAAGGTGCTTTGTTTACCTGCAGGGTTAATGATTATGTGTGTGTGTGTGTGTGTGTGTGTGTGTGTGTGTGTGTGTGTGTGTGAGAGAGAGAGAGAGAGAGCGAGAGAGAGAGAGAGAGCGCTCTGCTTGAGTGAGAGTTTATGGCGGTCCTTTATCTGATGTAGTGGGTTCATTTTAGTCCAATCATTTAATTCTAGGTGGCATTTGTTTTATATTTTGAGAATAATCAGGTTAATTATATAACAGGGTTTATGTCCATGACCTTCAAGCTTATGTCAAATTTATTCCTGCTTATTTTAGTTGCTGATGATTTTTAACCTTTCTTTATTCTCAATACTGAACCAGACAGGCACCGCTATGTCATTGGTGTCATTGGTGGCCCAGTGCAGTTTCCTTGTGTAGTTTTCGGAGTAGAGGAAGCTTATAGCCCACACTTAGTCATCACAACACTTTAAACCACACTGAGTTGTTAAATGACCTCATATAAACAGTTTTTTTTACAAACTGTTGTCTGTTTTTTATAAACAGTTATCTATAAAATGAAGACTAAGTCAGAAGTAATTCGCTGTTTTTTGATCTAAGCGAATTAAAGATATTATCTGAGGTGAACAGAAATATGAGAACTAGAATGAAAACGAAAGCTAAACCCTTCGTATGTGTTGACGTGTCTCATCAACACATCAGTAGGGTTTTTGATCCATCCTGTCTAGTGATCTAAAGGCACTTTTTTTCCACCGGTATAATAAACCGTGCTGTATACTGGGATGCCATAGCACAGAACTTGCAACTTTTGTTTCTGTGGTCTTTTATTATTTATAGTCTTGTTTGATATTTTACCCAAAAAAATCAGCATTTTTTTTTGTGTGGAAAATCTAACCCGGCCAACCTGTTAGCAATGTCCTGGTACACCTTTGCGTTTCTCACTGTGTTAAAGCACCATAGAAAATTCTCACCGAACTCTATCTAATAACTCTATCTCATCCCAAACGGACAGTAGTGCTTCATCCAGTTGTTAGTTTGTATCTCTATTGTTGGTTTTTTTGTGTGGACAGTAAAAAAAAAACCCAGTAGCTTCTTTCCATATTGTGATGACATCATTTCAAATAATCAGAGAGCAGTTATGTAGTCGGCTTGGCTGCGGCAATATTTCAGCCCTGCCGTCAAGGAGCTTGGGTACGGCTTGGGTTCGGATTGGTTTATTTGTAATGAAGAAACATTTGTTCGCGGTTTGGCATGGTTCCTTGTGCCAGTGCAAAGGCCAGTGGTTCTCAGATCAGTCCTCAGGTCCCATTCGGTCCACATCTCTGCATGCGAGCTGGGTTTGAACATCTGTCCGTCTGTTGAGGACCCGATTGAGGACCTGTGATGAGTCAAAAAAGCATGAGTCAACATCTTAGCATCCGTAGAAGTGAGTCGTTCAGTGAGGGTGTCATGAGAACCAGCGGTTTTTAAAGGTTGTGTAGGAGTTGAGAGTAGCACCTGGGTCTCTGTGTTCCTTGAACGTTTACCAGTACGACTGTTACTGTCGTGTTCTGTCATTATAGTAGTTATTTCTCCCTGTACTGTGTAGGCCATGTGAGAAAGGGTTTTTAATATGAAGTATTAAAGGTGAAGTGTTTTTATTAACATATTCATGTAAAAGGACAGTTCACTTTTTTCCATTAACTTAAAAAATCCTCGTCTTAATGTAATTATTCATCAGATCATCTCAGCATAGTCGCTTTAATCAGCTTGAGGGATACAGAGAAACGGCCATTACTGTAATTGCGTGTTCAGCATGTTCAGACTCTCCTTTTTGTGTAGATGTTGCGACATCATTTGGCATAACCAATCACTGTGTCATCATTACAGCCTTATCTCTGGTTTGCAATCTGCCTTATAAACAAAATCCAAGTTTTTAGAGAGCCACAACATCACCTTTGAATTTGTTATTTCAATTAGTAGTATCAGATGATGCCAGAACTGATCCACTATTTATTTATCTACCACTGAAATGAGCTGGTTATGGCTAAAGCATTTCACTTCAGTTGAGCATCAGGTAGACCATCATTAACCAATCACTTAAAAAGGAAGCACACAATACTCACAGAAACACTGATATGCGTCTGTGATTGGTCCCAATGCTCCAGAGTCTCCAGAGGTCATAATGAAGCTGTACAGTTAGAGCATTTTCCATCAGGAGAAGCTATTAGTCAGTTTTGCACTAAAAAGTGTGTTTAGACCCCGAGACACCTTTCAGATGTTTACTGAGGTTCTTATTCCATAACCAACATAAATCTTTTTCTACATCAACATTTATTGGATCCTTTCATAGCCAATATGATTCAACTGATCCAGTTTGCCGTTGTGTTTATTCTCAGCCCTTAACCAAACCCGCAAGAGAAAACATGCTCAGCTTTCTCATGTGTCAGCATAAGATATCTCTTAATACCTCTTAGTCTCACAGAGAAAATGGGCGGACTCGCCAAACTGCCACTGCCTGGTTTTGTGTTTACTCCAGTAATTATATATTAAATATTGGTAGCTTATATATAGTACTCTGCAAAATTCGTAAGTCACCTGTCATTTCTTCATATTTTGCTTCCAAAGAGCCTTCTTCCGCATGTTTTTAAAACTTTTGTGATGTGCGGGCCTCGTCCACCATGCCCCCTCGTCCTCATGCTGGTTCTCTGTTTGAGGGCGGCGGTTAGCAAGGCAATCAGACACCCGATCAGAATGAGCCTCCGCTGCTCAGCGTCGCCCCAAACATAAACAACCAGTACGAGGACGAGAGGGCATGGCGTACAAGGCCCGGAAACCATAGCTTTTTTCTTGGCAATATATATTTTTAATGCATTTTGGTGCGAAATTGTTAATAAAAATATAATTTAATAGTTTTGTAGCATAAATATTAACATAAATTCAGCTACATTTCCAATAATCCAATCCAATGATGTTATTTATTTCTCCTTGCTGCTGAGTGTTTTTCATTTTGTTTTCCTCAAAGCCCTGTATTTTTTAAAGTAAATTAAATTTATATATTACTGTATTTTCCTGCTTATACCAAAAAAAACGTGTGTATGAATTAAAGTACAGTCTATACATTCTAGCACTGCGGGAGTTCAGTGTACATAGTACAGTACGAATACTTTGTTTACCTTTGTACAGGTGTATATATTTATGCTGGGAAAGTTTACTATTTAAGTTTACTATATAAACAAACACACACACACACACACATTTATATATTTGTTTATGTTTTATTTTTTTGACAGGCCTAAATGTTCTAATGTTCTGTGTGTTTGTGCTGTTTTGCCTGCAGAACATTTCAGTTCATTTTTATTCTGTTCCTGTGTTTAGGTCATTCTGGGCAGAGACTAATGGCTGGATTTACAGTTGGGCAGTCTCTGTGTTTTTCATTTTTCAAAGGAGGCTGTTTCTGGCCCACTGCCTTTCCTGGTTTACTGAACATGTTGGCCTTTGATACCCCTCCTTATCATGTCATTTATCTGTTTACAGATTGGTGTGACGTCCCACTCTGCACCCATTTTCCCATAAATGCTGTATATAACAATTTCATTCTGGACACGGTTGTTCTCAAGACCACGCCAGCTCTCTGGAGCTTAGACCCCTGTTGCTCGTTTAAGCTGGAGTTTGAATTAAAGGCGCAGTATGACGTGCGCGGTGCAGTGTTGACTCTATTGTCCTAATCCATAACTGTTCCCCTCGTTTTCCTCAGTATGCTGAGTGCAGCTTAAAACATTAATTCCAAGCCAGCCTCCACCCTCTCATGTTTGTAGAGCTTATTAATTTTCTCTACTGTGTAATGTGAGAAGTCCAGGATACAGTGTGTTTGCTTCTGTTACTGCTGCTGTGCTTTCTGGCTCTGTCTGAACTTTGCGGAGATGCTGTTAAGATCATATCAGGCTTCCTCAGCTTTACACTATGATAAATTTGTACCACCCAGTGCAGTGTTTTGCTGTGTTTAAGCACAACATAGATAAAAGTCCAGGTTTTACAGACAAAATTTTAAAACAATTGTCGGAGCTCCGAGTTAAAGCAGAACATCGAACCGACACACTTTACAAGCCAGCAGAGATTTAGCTGAAATTTTGTTAATTGTTCTCTGAATAAAAAATAAAAATAAAAAAATGGCTTTTCCATTCTCTGGCTAAAAGGAAAATGAAAGCTTTCGAATTCAGTGTTTTGTGCAGCAAATATTGCCACCTATTCAGGACAACCAATCAGAACAGATAACAAAATACAACAGAGGGGCATTTTTGTAAAGGAAGGAAATTCATTTTTATTTAAGATTGGCTTATTAATAGGAACATAGCTGTGGCTAACAAACCTTTCCAGAGACCACTTTGCCTGAGATGTGTTGTAGCCGTTATTTATTACGCCTTGTTTTCAGAAGACCAAGTTTAACTACAGTTGTTAGATTAGGTTCTGCAGGAAGTTGGCCTTCCTGAAGAAATTGACCCCCAGTGTAGGATAGGCAGAGTGTAGAGGTGTTATCGAATGTAGTGTGAGCTTCTGATTAACTGATGTGTGTGTATAGAGTAGGGTATTATAAAAGCAGAAGAAAACAGTAATAACACTGTGCAGATTAAGAGCAAGATATGATTCTATAATTCGATACAGCTTCTGATCACAGTTGCACTGTTACACAGCTCAGATTTCACTGCAGGAGCGTCTCTCGTGTCCTTAAATAGGCCTTAAGTGTTCTTATTCCTTCTTTAAAACAGTGAGAACAACATGGAGCCTCTGAGAGCAGAGAGCTCACCCGTTCAAGTCTCTACCTGTATAATCGTAGTCATTCGGGCCTTTTAGGAAATATTTCCAGATCACCTGAGGTTTCCTTGTGTTGGGTAACTTATTTGAAAGAGCGTTGGCTCTCTGCATCATCTTCGAAGCGTAAAGAACCACTAATGATTAATGATAGAGGAGGTAGTTTTCCCCAAGCAAGGAGCTGGCTTATGAGAGGGTAAATCAGGAAGTTGTGTGGTCAGCTGTTCGGAAAGACCACTGGCAGTAGGTCATACAGTACCTTGCAAGTAAATGATGATCTCAGTAAATTATGTTTAAAACCTGTTTAGCTGAACAGTGTATGTTTCAAGAGCTAATATTATAATATGTACAAATAATATGAATACAGTAAATAGTGATTTTATGTCTGTGTTTGCTTAATCCTTCCCAGACCCTCCTCATGGAAGCCCAGTATTATGTTGTATTTCTCAAATACTTCAAATACCTGGTGCAGCTCAGTCGATACTTCATTAGATCAGATGAGCAGCTAATGGAATTTCACAATACAAAGGCTGTAGCATGATGGATGAACCCAAGCGCAGACAGAAGCGAGACGGTTGGTAGAATCATGCACTTTGTTTAGCAAACGCTCCACAACAGAGTAAGAATTCCCACCGGAACCAACACTCACATTCATGCACACAAGGTAAATGAGTTTAGGCCTGGCGCACACAGCGCATGCCTGAACATACTCTCCTTGATGTCCAAAGCCATCTTGGGCCACTAGAAGTCCCGTTGGAGCTGTTGGGTTCGCCGGCGGCAAGGTACGAGGGCCAGCCTTGGGGCGAGAGCTCATGCACTAGTCTATGCGCATACATAGATGTATAATGCCCTCCAGGGTTTCAGGAAGATCTTGATCCTTAATGCGGTAGGCCAGCCCCTTGCAAAAAGCCATCCAGAGGGTGGAGTTGCCCTAAGCAGTCTGTACTGAAAGGGTGCGAAACTCTGTGATGTATTTACCTACCAGACGGTCTCTTTGTCACGGAGATGTGAGGCGACCTCCACCTCACTGTCAGGGTATTGGAAATCAGCCTTAAGTTGGTTAGTGAAAGTTAGCAGGCATCAGTATCCGCTTTCAAGACTGCTGCAGCCCTCTCCGCTGCCTGCCGTAAGGAGGGAGACGGGAAGTGCGATGAGGGGTAGCGCTCCAGCTGAAACTCCAAAAGGAGAGACAGAGTTGTTACAAACACTTTGCACATCCAATTCAATTTTTCAGGCAGTGTCATCTTAGGCAACACATGTGAAGATGGAGTGGATGAAAAGGTTGGGATGGGAGGCTGGCACTTCGACAGCAGGGCTGGAGTGAGTCTGTTGCAGAACAGCGACCTGTTGGCGGAGACCAGTCACTTCCTGATTCAGACTAGCTCTTCCAGCTAGCCAGCTCTTCCCTCTGCTGATTAACCGGTGTCACCAGCGCGCACCAGTCCAATGGGTATACTACAACTGGCTCATTCATTCTGTCACAATGAGGAGTAAACAAGAATGTACCTGGCCAGGAGTTCGCCCCATGTAGCATGATGGATGAATCCAAGTCATCCATCGTCTGCTTAATGCCGTTAACGTAAACGTAAACATCCATCAGAAGTGAGACGGCTGGTAGAATCACGCGCTTTGTTCTGCAAACGCTCGACAACTGAGTTAGAATTCCCACCGGAACCAACGTTCACATTCATGCACACAAGGTAGGGGAGTACTCACGTGATTCCAGGGTTAATGAGGTAGGGCGAGAGATGAGACTCAATGAACGAGCAACTAGAATCTACCTGTTTCCTGTTTATAAACGTTGTGATGCGCTAATTTCCTGTGACCTGTGCGCGTTACCTGACTGGTGCATGTGACACGATGTGTTCTCCTAACTTCCTTCTAATGTGTTCTTCTATTCTTATTATTTAATGCTTCCTTGGTTGTTTGCATTAATTCTATGGTTAACTTGTATCTACTGCCAGAATATATCTTACTGCTTGGACAAACTGTAGGTCTTGTGATCTAAACTGAAATGATACAAATCCACACTAGGGACGGTTAAAGCTATTATGCAGTCAACCGACCTGCCGTCATTGGATTTATTCTTATGCTAGAATTTTAGGACCAGGTCTTCACAAAAGTATGATGCCTAACCATTTCATGTACTAACCTTCTGTGGGGTGGCTTTTAGGTTCCCATGACTGTGAACAACTCTGACCACTCGATTCTCGAGAACAAACTCTCTCTGAATGCCTATGTTTACATCGAAACCATTTAATAATAAAGGAACATTTTAATATTTCCCTATAAGTTTATTATCTGTGCACCTTTCAGGATATTAGAAACCAGTTTATCTCCAATCAGACGCTTCAGAAAATTTCCTGCATCAGGAAAGCACTGAATGTTTGGCCTGGTTTGTGGTTGATCAGCTCCTGTGAATTTGGTGAGGTAGTTCCCTGGTATCATCAGTGAGTATAAAACGTCTCCGGAGAACAGAGAGACTTCACGATAAATTGAACTGAAAGAACGAGTGTTTGAGACTCATCAGCTGTTTCCCGCATCTCTGTGAACGTGAGGTTGATGCCGTTCTCTTGCTGAGCTCTGTCTGAAATGCTGGGGGGGTTATTTGCTTCTTTTTGGCTAGTAGCTCATTGGAAAACATGTTTAAGTTGTCCTTAAATGCATTATTATTGTTATTATATTAATACCAATATATTGTTATATTGCTATTATTTATTTTGGTATTATTATTGTATAGTATTTTAATGCAAACAGTTTTAGCATGTGGATTTTATTATATATATGTATATGTGTACAATGTATGTATTATATTTAGATGTATTATACATGCACATGTATGTATTTGCAATGCATGCATAGTGCATACTGTTTTTACATTTTGTGTGACATTACTATACACTTATTATCTGTTTACTATCATTCTTTTCTCTGCCTTTCAAAATGTAAAATACTATTCTTTCTGAATATTAATTTTATTAGTGTTTTGTTACATTTGGTTTAATATGTATATTTATTTTTAATATTTATGTATTGTCATATTTGTCCTCACAGGCCGTGGCAATAACCTGCTGTTGAGCAGCCTCAGTCACTTCCCCCTTACCCGCCTACCCTCGGACCCTCAGGATGGAGCCAGACACTGGACCCAAAAGGATGTTGGAGAGGCTGCGGCTGAGGGCTAAGCCCCTTTTCCACCAGGTGCGGAGCAAAAGCAGCCACAAAAACTCCAGCAAGGTGGAGGGCAAACAGAGCCGGCTATTACACAAGAAGATGAGTGCCTCTGTGCCGGACATTAGGCAGGTGCCGTCCCCCTCATGCCAGCGAGAAACGCTGTCAAGCTCCCACTTCTACAGCACCCCCTCCAGCCCCCTTAACCAGCCTCGAAAAGAGACGGAGGCCAGTGTCCAGCTTTCTGAAGGCTTTCTGGCCGCACCCAGGGCCATTTCTAATTGGCCACTCCATGAGTCAACACACAGAAGTCTACTTGAGGAGCAGAACAGTATTTTGGAGACTCCGGAGGAGATGGATGTGACGCGGCCTGTTTCTCGTCCCACATCGGAGCTGCCTTTACTGGAAGTGTCAGAGGACTCCACAGAGGTGCAGTCACTTAATACTGTCTGTTTTTATAGCTCTTTAGATATTAAAGGAATACTTAAATGCATACAGCAATGCAATATCAGTTAATACTTTCTGAGAGATTAGGTTAGATTGAAAATGCTGGTTTTCATGTTTGGTTCCACCACCAGTGGTTTCGTTATCATGTACTGATCTCATTTTAGCTTTATTCATTCGCTCAGGACCGTTAAACATACAGAAGTGTGTAGAAGGGAAAAGAGAGTAATTGCTGAGTAAGTGGAATGTTTTCCGGGTTTGGTTCTGTGTGATACTGTGGTTTGTTGTTCTCTTAAAAAGCATACCTGTAGGAAGTTTCACTTTACACTGACATTGATTTGACAGAAACTGGAGATTCTTAATTGTCCCTCAGACTGAGTGTGAGTCTTTGTTTGTCTTCAAGCGATGCGTATCGAATTCACCGATACTGATTATCTAAAACAAAAGACGTCGCATGAAAATATATGAGAAGAATCAGTAGTTATTTTATTCTGACCTTTTAGGAGAAATAAGGATCTAAACTGTGTTCTGTGTGTTCTGTATATATAAAGACAGAGGAATGATCTCTAAAAAAACTCGATGTTCTGTTGGTGATGTGCAGAGCGCTTCCCCACAGGTATGCTTTTTAGGAGAACTCTACACCACAGCATGGCACAGAACCAAACCAGGAAAGCATTCCACTTACTCAATAATTACTATTTTCCCTTTATTTTCTTCCGTATGCTTAACTGTTCATGCCTTTATCATTTCACTTTTGTTTTTTTGGACACCCAAACTGCATCCCTGCACTTTTCTCCGCTTGAGTGTTTGTAGTTGCCATCCAATACCTGAGCAAAATTCCAGCAAAACAAAGCCAAAAAGAGATCAATACGTGATTAAGAAACCACTGGGGTTGGAACCAGACATGCAAATCAAAGAGAAGGACAACCAAACTAGCTCACAAAACTGAAAACAAGAGATTCTGCTCATGTTTTACTGTATGATGTAGTTCATTGTATTGTTATATAACATATAGGCCTATATTTATGCTCAGTAAATGTGTGTTGGTGATGAGGGACGGGTGCAGAGTACTCCACTGATCCAATCCAGCACCAACTATTCGAAAACACAGCTGTTAGAATGTATTAACACTATATAACACCGATATCATCGTCGTTTGTTCAGGAGACTTTCCCTATTTCAGTACTGAGCTGTCAGGAAATTCTTCATCTTTCACTCTATGAACACTAGAATAGGCTCCAGCACCTCAGGAGACCATAGTTCCAATAAGCACAATGAATGAATGAATGAATAAATGAATAAATAAATTTGACTGATTTAAAAAAAAAAAAAAGACCAGTACATTCAAATGCACAAGAACCAGAAAGAGGAAAGATGCACTTTGAGGGTCTAAATGAAGTTTTTCCCCTCTTGGCATAAAATAAAAAGTTTTTTTCACTAATACCTTAAGTACAGTCTCTCTCTCTCTCTCTATATATATATATATATGTATATATATATATTTTTTTTTTTATTATTCTTTCCACTATAAGTACAGTGTCACGTGCTGTGTTTTGCAAACCTTAAGAAGTTTGGAAATTTTGAATGAGCTGCCAAAAATGTACTGCCCAAATAAGCATCTTTGAAATGATTGTCAGTTCGAAGGATTCCACACTGTGCTGTAGCTATTAAAGCTATGCTGAGGGGAAAGGTCTAATTAAGACCTGTTTTCTTATGTAGTGGATGTTTTTACTATTACGATCCTCTTTGTAGTTCTTACTTAAGTTGTTTAGTTCGGTTTGTAGTCATTTTCAGGTTTATGCTTGAAATCAAGGTGTCTGATCTTCATTCCATCCTGATTTTATTGGGTTCATGGAATGAACTTCATTAAACGAGTGTTTGAGGCGATTCTGGCAGTGTTGCAGTGAGGGAAAGTGAATGGTGACCAATTACCATGTAGTGTTCCATTATTGTAATTATTGCTTCCATGCACTGTTAGAAACAGCTGGCATATCTAGTTGTAACTGTGCCTGTTGTTAGATACATCTGGTGCCAGGATTACATAAATACATTTAATTAATATTGTTGTTATCAGTTTCAAAATAAAGACATTAATTAAAACAGATTTGCATCCTAATGTTGAGCATGGACAATAAATCGTGGTATAAACGTTGCTGTCATCAATTCCTCAACATTACTCCGTCTGCAAACAGGCTCTCTCCATATCACGCAGTTGAATAGAAATGTTTGTGAAGGTCAGCTGAGCTAACAGTGTTGTATAATAGTGCATCTATGCAAATCTTTCATACAAACAAAGTGGGTGTAATGTGGCGGCTGGTTGTACAGGTACTGTCCTACAGCGCTATAGAGTGCCATGGGCTCTGTCTGTTTGCTGTATGAGGATGCAATGGGTATGAAAGCCTGTTTTATGGTGTTTTATGTTGAGTCTAACCATTTTAAAATGGATCAGTTTAGGCAAAACCTAAAGTTCCTTTGTCCTGAACTTCTTTCTCTCCTAACACAAAATCTAAACACACAGAACTGTTCCAGCATACAGCACAACTGCCACTGTACATACCCATTATTTATTAAATACTACACATTCTCTGTCCTACTGTGGTATTATTAGCTTTTTATTTACTTTTTATTAGTGTCTGACCTAATATGTTCCCAAAAGACTTACAGTTTAAACTTATTAGCCTTAAAGAAAATGTAATGTAAAAAGTCTGTGTTAGTACTGTACAGTTTACACTGATCTCCTGCAGTGTTAGAATGTAAAATAATGATGTTACCCTTGTATAGACTTTACTGTAATTAATGCACAGACAGTAACAAAATGAAGATGCTCCACGGGGAAATTCTGGACTGCTGCATCACAGGGCAGAAGCCAATCCATAGCAGGGAGAAATAAATAACATTCTGGACGTCACAGTCAGCTGTACTCAGATGCGGGAGGTTCGAAAATCCGCAATGGATTGAAACCACAACCGCTGATCTGGATGAAAGTGGGGGGTTACTGTACTTAACTTGGCTTGGGCAGCAACAAAGCTCAAACGATTCCTGGCTTCCTACAAAATCCTCTTCAAATACAGGCCCCTGCATCCAAACAGTGTAAATATGTTATTAGTGATTCGTCAGTGTGTGGATTGATTTTGCAATATATCGGTGTAGTACCTGGATTTTTATCATTTACAAAACGCCCCCTAGAGGAAGTAGGGAGTCACTCCAGAGTTCATCCAGGTGTATGATTGACAGCTTATTTGTTAAAGAGAGGGAAAAATATGGAATCTGTCTGATATTGGTATCGGCAGATACTTGAGTGTGTGTTATC
Source organism: Hemigrammopetersius urotaenia (assembly GCA_037974485.1). Lineage (NCBI taxonomy): Eukaryota > Metazoa > Chordata > Actinopteri > Characiformes > Alestidae > Hemigrammopetersius > Hemigrammopetersius urotaenia. The sequence goes on along the minus strand of JBBPDC010180620.1, from coordinate 890 downwards.
AGTATCGGCGTCAGACATGAAAAATTGGTATTGAACCACCCCTAGTTTCAAGGTCCTCTTACCTCTTACCTAGCTGTGTTTGGTTTCCAGAGCTGCAGGCTAATATAATAGAGAAGTTTTTGTCACACAAAATGTTCTACTTACATCACTTTTTGCTTCATTAACATCAGCCAGAAGGTGAGGAAGCAGAAGTCTGGACGCTAAGCACTGCTTTTGGAGTAGAGTGACATCTGTGTGCATGCTAAAAGTAATAGACTGTAAATTAAGTGCAACTTAACAAACATTTTTGTTATTTATGTAACTCCCATTATGTTCATTCAAGCACTTAATTGTATAAGAAGCATCCACACTAAATTAAAGCCTAATGAATAACAGCACTTTTCTGTGCAATGGAAAGTGGAATTCTTTGGCTACTTTATTTCTGTTCCCAAAGCTTAAAATTCTTGATTTCCTGCAGTGGAGGAATTTTTAATAAAGTTATGAGGTCCGGTTTGCTTTGTTGCTGTTACTCACAGCCACGAAACAGTTAAGCAGAAACTGAAGAATAGTAATTCTGTTGAAACAGTTGATTCCTGGGCTGCTTTCCTGTAGACCACAGTAGATCAGGCAGACCTCGTGTCTTAGTTGTTCGCAGATGCGGGGGTGTTTTTGGCACAAGAGCAAGAGCACGGTTTAATTTTTCATCAGTCAGCTTTTAATTCCTCTTTTATTAATCACTGTCTCTGTTTTACTAGCAAGAAGAGTGGACTGAGAACAATGCTCCGGATTGTCAGACCTTTCATGACACTGAGCAAAATACAGTGAGTACTGTTGCAAGCTGTGTGTGTGTGTGTGTGTGTGTGTGTGTGTGTGTGTGTGTGTGTGTGTGTGTGTGTGTGTGTGTGTGTGTG
>JBBPDC010180610.1:0-15941 GCA_037974485.1 Hemigrammopetersius urotaenia | reverse complement strand
ATGGATCCCTGGTTCCCCGCCTGTTCCCTTTCCCATGACAGCTCCGTGTGTGGGCCTTGTGCCCCCACACGTGACAAGAATAATACAGAAATTGCACTCTGATTAATTTATTGAGTATCTGGAACAAACACAGCACAGTCCAACTAGTTTAAATGAATATTTAAAAATGGTCTTTAAAGCTGCTGGTCTAAATATGTTGCCTAATAAAAGAAATAAAAATATAATTCCATGAAGTGTGTCCTAACAAACTGAAATTCACTATATTTGCAAATTGACCACTGCTTTCAAATACACTGTTGTAAATTAACCCCTAAACAGCTGACAAATCATCTGTTCACATTGTACCCCTTTGATGGTTTATGCATGACCGTCTCATGACTGTACATTTTCAGCAGTGGCGTGATTATCACAACTGAAGTGTTCGTAGAGTAAAAACAAGAAAGCTGGACTAAAAGCAATACTGAATAGATTATTTTAACATTCCTCTGTTGTTGGTTCCCTACATCTCTACCTCACTTCACTGTGATCTGTGTGTCTCCTGGTCCTGGGTGTTTTAGGGCACGCAGAACAGACACAGCAAAACAAGATCATAAACACGGCAATCAAGAAGTCAAAAAAGGGTCAAGACGATATGAAACATTGACTAACCAATGAATACAGGGTTAAAACAACACATAGATTAAGATAACAAAGAACACTAAACTAAGACTAATAACAGAGAAAGAATAAAAAACTAACTCAAGTTCAGTAATCCGGTGACCAGGACCATGGGCATTGGGGCGGAAGTTGCAAGGCTGTGATGCTGATTAGATTCTTTTCAGGAAAGTAGTAGCTTAATCACTATAAAAACTGCACGTTACAGTATATTTTAGTAGTGAAAGAAAAATATAAATCTATTGAGTATACTTTAACAACTTGAACAAAGACTGACGGATATTAATTCCCATTTACAATATGGGACTTTAAACCTTGAAGATTTCATCTGCACTGATTCTATATCATGACGGCTGCTGTATGAAGTTGTTTAGAACACAGAATCCAATCATATGTTAACATTGCTTCCCCTTTAACGGTTTAAGCATTTCAGGTGACCCTCTCTGTATATTTTCAGCAACGGTGCAATCGTCACACACAAATTGTGTGGATAGCACATTAATGAAACAATATAACAAAGAAATAATTTTTCATCCATTTTTATTCCAGATATAAAGAAAAGTGAGGCGAGAGGGAGGTAGGAAACCAGGATTAAAAGCAACTCTGAAGAGATTATTTTAAAGGCATTTCTCTTTTGTCGGTTCCCTACATCTCTGCCTCTCTTCACTGTGATCTGAGTGTCTCCTGGTCCTGGGTGTTTTAGGGCACGTAGAACAGACACACAGCAAAACGAGATCACAGCCACAGCGGAAAAGAAAATAAAGGAGAAAAAAGCATCAGAGAAATCTTGTGCAAGTCCCTGAAATGCTGCATATGAAGCTGCGACCAGCCAAACCAACAGAACCAATGCAATCCTGTACTGGATTCCTTTATATTTCAAGAATGTTATTGGATGAAGCACTGCCAGATACTGTTCAACACAGATGCAAATCTGCATCAGGGGTCTGCCGACAGAGCTAAGTCCATAAACAATATATGTCTCATTCCAAAAGTGATCACTGTCATTGAACAGCCAATTCAGTATCTGCAAACCATAGTGAATACAGTAGATGATGCTGAGCAAAGTGTGGTTCAGAAAAAACACATGTGTGGGTTTGACTTTCCAGCCAGCACTAAGATAAAACCAGAGAAACCAAGAATGAGCTGGTGTTCCCAGAAAGAAGCAGAGCAGCATTTCAGTGTAGTACACAATCCTCTCGACATAATATTCTTTTGAACAAACACTGTAATCAGCTAACATGGAACTGTTATCCATTACAGATGTATTCTCCATCGTGTAGTAATGCTGTAATCTGGAAATAAAAAGCAATTAATGTTTTTTACAGAGCATAAGATGTCAGTGAAAATGTAATATATTTTAATAGTTTGTATGTTGATGCTATAGAATCAAGAGAAGCATGCAAACAGTAAACAAAAGTGATTTTAAAAAACTAATGATTGTATAACTTTAGCAACAGGGTTTATGTTTATTCATTTTTTAAGACACATGATTGATTACTTTCTTTTTACCTGGTATAGATGCCTTACACAAGTCTTCTGAAGTGTCAGAGCGATTCACTGAAGCGACGTAAACACCCCCTGGTTTTTACTAAGATGTTCCGACTACATATACACGTGAATTTCTGCAAATGCGTTCTACATGTTTCTGCAAATGCGTCCTACCTAGACTAAAAACACCAGTTTGTTTTACATTTATTTTCATGTGTACCTGCTGTCTCTGTCTAATCAGTCATTTTTCATGTTATATTAACGTCATTCTCAGCGTTTCCAAAAGAACTCAAAATTAAACAAAAGCAGTCCAGGTGTCAGTAGTGTAAACAAAACAATATGCACCCGTACATCACAATGCTGCCATGACCATAGTGAAGAATGAAGCTATTATGCAAATTCCGATGTTAATCATTTTCCACACAACACTTTATCAGAATCATACCTGGTGTCCTCCTGTCTTCATTGGAGTATTGAATAGTTCTGGGAGAGTTTTACACCCTATTACTGTGCCTCACTTCTACAAAAGCTAGACCTTAAAATAGATGGTTTAAAGGTGGGCTTTTCATTGCAGGTCCAACCACTTGCTGGCCTAAATCTGATTCACATTCAACTCCATAAGGTCACCATAGAGACAAAATCAACCCATTCTTAGCACTGTCAAGCCAGCAAGTGGATCTCCGTAGTTGCACTAGCAACAACAGATGGGCCACAGTTATGCTTGCACATCGTGATATTGATACAGTCCTGCTTACACACCATGGCATGAGTGTGGTCCCATTCACTCCTCAGTACATTTTGCTGACTTGAGTATCCAGTCCTCACCTCATCCTAGACGCATCCTATGCCTTGCTTCTGTGTCTTAACCACAGAGGGCCTTACTTTTAGGACCTTAATCTTCTCATCTAGTGTCACCTCCCAGACCTGCTCAATGGGTATATCCATGGAGATCCATGATGCTTGCTCCAATACTCAACCGAAAAGGACTTTAGTGCTGGGTTGATGGGTTTAAATGGGATGCACCCAACTGGAGCTGTTCCTGTGAATCATCACCGCCCTTCTGGTGCCCCTGCCACTGGTCTGGAAGTCACTTCCTGTTTTGCAGTCGGTGCTCTTCAGCGTGCTAGCCTGCTCCTAGCATGTTTATACTTCTGTTTTAGCCACAAGTTATTACTTCTAGTGAGTTAACTTAATGTTTTTGATGATTATTAAACTATTTATATCAGTATACAACATCACCGGCCCACTGATGAGAGACGACTGGTCTGATGAACACCCCGTTCACATGTCAAGCGACAGCTGTGAAGCCTGTTCAAAGTGCTCTGGTTATAGGTGATTCAGTTCTTCAACAAAATTAGCTACTCCTTTAGGGACTCCAGCAACAGCTACTGTTAGGTGTGCCAGCTGGGTGCCAGAGCACCAGACATTGCAGGGAACCTGAAGATGCTAGCTAGCCATTGGTATGAGAAGATAGTGTTTCATGTAGGGGTTAATAATATTCGTCTGCGGCAGTCAGAGGTCACTATGGCTAGTGTCAAGGAGGTGTGCAAATTAGCAGTAGTATGCTCTGGCTCCATCCCAATAGGGTGTGACCCTGAGGCTTGCAGTAGGCTTTGAGTGCTGAATTGCTGGATGTCCAAGTGGTGCTCCGACAACAATGTGGGATTTATTGACAATTGGGCTATGTTCAAGGGCAAGCTGGCTCCCTGGTAGAATGATCAAACTAATTTGGAGTATTTTAGAACCTTTCCACACCACCTAGAAGGAGAGCCTTAGGGACTAAGGTGGTGGTCGTGGCGTAGTGGGTAGGATACTTGACTCTAGACCAAGAGGTCATGTGTTCAAATCCTACCTTCACCACCAATGGGTTCCTGAGCAAGACCCTTAACTCCAAGTTGCTCCAGGGAGAGACATACCCCTATAGGTAGGGAATGGAAGTCGCTTTGGATAAAAGTGTCTGATAAATGTAAATGACTACAACAAAGCACTTACCACGGCATGCTCTGCCTATCTATAATCTCTCATTGAATCTAATAAATATAAGCCCATGTTTATTTTTGGTACAATTCCTAAACTAACTAAGAACCAGGAAGATGCAGAACCATAGGTTCCTGCAAATCTTACTAGTGGCATTTCTATTGATATTTTTAATAGTTAAGTAGAAATAATTAGGCAAGAAATATAATCTAGAAATTAGGTCTCAACCACATTTGCCCCCCGATTCAGCAGACACAGATACTATTCAAATCTCAGCTGTAAAAAAAATTGAGAAATTGACATCTTTTAACCCCGTCCGACAAACAGAACTTCCTGCCATTACTCTCTCTTCAAAATCCTCTACCTGTTCGCTCGACTCTTTTCCTACTGAGGAGGCTCAGGTCTTTCAACATATGAAGGAAAATGCTGACCATGTTGTATCACTCTGTAGTAGAGAGTGTTGTGTTCGTTGTAGCTGTGTGCTGGAGAAATGGGGTGAAGACAGCTGATGCCAACAGAATGAACAAGCTGATTAAAAAGGTTGGTTCTGTCCTGGTTGTCAGACTGGTGAACCTGGAGGAGGTGTCTGAGAGGAGAATGCTGAAAAAGCTTCTCAGTATCATGGACAACCCCTCTCACCCCATGCACGTCTCCATGATGGGCCATCAGAGCACACGCAGCAAAAGTCTCATCGCTGTCACATCCCTTAAAGAGGTTTTTATGTTGACTGGGACTGTGGTCCCATCCCTGGCCAGGGAGATCAGTAAGAGCTCTGGTCTGGCCAGAGATAAAGAACTAAAAATTGATCAGGTGTTTTTGATCAAGTTTATTTGGTAATCTCGTGTCCCGGATTTAGTCTGAGAGAAACTGGTAAGAAAAGACCTGCGTTATCTCTCATTCATATTCAGAGGGTGCAGCAGTCTGTCACTTAAGGAGCTGCTCAGTGCAGTTACAGTGTCATCGCTCATAAAGTGTGTCCTGAAAATTTGGTGGAACTGCACACCCATTGTCTCACGACTCGTGGTGGAGGTATGTAGGCTTTACACAGCAACATACACAGACCAAATGAATTGGATAAGATGCTCAAAAAGTTGATAACCTAGGATGGCTGTGATTAACACCATCTCTTTCCCAATGTGCTTTTTGCAGTGCACAAGATTTCCCAAGAATCAAGCAGATTCAAGCCGCATGGGCTGCTATATGGCAGCCTTATGGATTAAGTCACAAAAGTCTGGGAACTGGAGCTGAACTTACCTCCAACACCAAATACAGTCTTTCCCAGCACAGTGCATGGAATAAACTGGTGGATGGAGGCTGCTTTGTTCAGAAGAAAAACAAATGTCTGTTATCCACAATTCAATTCAGTTCAATTCAATTAAATTTTATTTATATAGCGCTTTTTACAACCAGGTTGTCGCAAAGCAGCTTTACATAGTCCAGGTCCAAGCCCCTAGTGAGTAAGCCAGAGGCGACAGAAGTGAGGAAAAACTCCCTCAGCTGGAGGAAGAAACCTCAGGAGGAACCAAGACTCAAAAGGGGAACCCGTCCTCCTCGGGTCGACCCAGAGAAAGGAACAAGAATAGAGAATAAATACAGGAGAGAGCCTCAGTGAACGAGGTTATAGGCAGATAGGCCCTCTATGGCTAACAGAGTTCGTTTGATTAAGTGTCCAGAAAGGTAAATATTTTTGGAAGAGGAACAGAGATTCTGTAGTCCATAAACATCAGGATCAGGAGAAACAATCTCCGCCTGGGCTTTAGGCAGCGGTTGTCGGAGGGAACAGAGGAGCGAGTTAGTTCTGTTTAAATTTGCAGGATTATTTACATCTGTGAGGAGTGCAAGTTAAGACTCCGGCATCATTAGCTAAAGCAGCCTAGCTAGAAAGGGCAGAACCGAGAGGTATGACGAATATGACAGCGCCCTGTGACACCGGCACCTCCACTCCACCATCAACAAACCTGAGTGAACGCGAGGAGTGGTGGGGCGACAACACCAGTGTTCCAGTTCACTTGAATTCTCTGTGCCCTCCACCTCCCAGCTCTACACCTTCCGTCTAACAGGAAAAATTAACTACAAAAAGCCTGACTAAACAAGTATGTTTTCAGCTTGGACTCAAACGCTGAGACTGTGTCTGTTGTTTGGTATAGCGTTCCAGAGCTTGGGGACTATATATGAGAATGCTCTTAGATAAAGAGTAGATAAAGGAAGAATAGCTATGTTATCCACATTGACGCCAAGAGTCAGAAAAAGGTCAAGGGTATGGCCACAGCAGTGAGTCGGCCCTGTTACATGGTGGGTGAAGCCAACTGTATCTGGGATTGAAGTAAACATATATTAAAACTTTTTCAAAATGAATAGTAAAATCTCCAATAATTATGATTTTATCACAACAAACAGCTACATTTGCTATAAAACAGCTAAAATCTTGTAAGAATTCTGTGTATGGCCCTGGTGGCCTGTAGACAGTGATCAGGGAGACAGAGATTTTATTTGTATATTTGTAGTTATATTAAGGAATAAAATTTCAAAGGACGAGAACAAAGACTCAGTTATCTGTCTCATACTTAAGGAGCTTTTATATATAGCTCCTGTGCCCCCCCGCTCTACCGTTTAGTCTAGGACTGTGTGCTTAGCTCGGAGGTGTCTCCTCATTTAGAGAAACAAACTCGTCAGGTCTAATCCAGGTCTCAGTAAGACGGTACTGGTATCAAGATTCTGATCAGTTATTAATTCGTTGACAAGAGCAGTTTTAGGAGTGAGTGATCTTATGTTTAACAGTCCCAACTTGAGCTTTTGATCTGAGGTGCTGAGCTTACTGGAAGCATGAGAGACATTAATTAAGTTATTTAAGCACTTTTTGGTATTTCTTTTTTTTCTGTTTAGTTCGGGGGGCAGAGACAGTCTTGATATTATATGACTTAGGGTGAAACTTACGTGACGACTCAAGGCAGTTAGCAAATGGTCGGTTAAGCCAGTTTGTCTGCCTCCTGGCCCCAGCACTGGTTTGTCAGCAGTGACTACCTGAACTGTGCTGCTGGCTAGCTAACAGACTATGAGCTATGCTGCTGGAGATGAAAGCAGCACCTTCCTGCGAGGGGTGGATACCGTCCCGGGCTAAAAGACCAGGCTTACCCTCGAACATTGACCAATTATCAATAAATCCCACATTGGACACTTGGACATCCAGCAATTCAGTGCCCAAAGCCTGCTGCAAGCCTCGGGGCCACGCTGTATGGGATGGGGCCAGAGCATACTACTGTGTCAGACCTAGTCTGGGCAATTTGCACACCTCTTTAACACTAGCCTTAGAGATCTCTGACTGCCGCAGACGAATGTCATTAACCCCTACATGAAACACTATCCTTTCATCCCTATGGCTAGCTAGCAGCTTCAGGTTCCCCGCAATGTGTGGCGCTCTGGCACCTGGTATACACCTAACACTAGCTTTTGCTGGAGTCCCTAAAGGAGTTGCTAATTTCACGTGTTGAAGAACTGAATCACCTATAACCAGAGTACTTCGAACGGGAGGAGGAGAATGGTGCTCACGTGGGGAAGCTCTCCCGCGAGAGAGAGCTTAGTGATTATGCCGCCGAATTGTCACCCAATTGCCCTGCTGCGGGGGCTCTACAGCCGGAGTCGGGGGCAAGCTGTCTTCCCCTAAGGCACACGGACTGGCTACCGACTCACCTGACTCTCGTCTCCTATCCCTAGTTAAAATCCGGATGCGCTCCTCTAGCTCTGACACCTTCTCTGTCAGATAACTAACTAGCAAACACTTCACACAAGTAAACTTTATGCTGGAACTAAGGCTGGTGACGGAGAGACGGGCTGAACTATACATGCCACACTCCGAGCAGAGAAGGCGCTCGCCAAACTCCAAACAGAAACTTACCGTTTATCGGACCAGTCGTCTCTCGTCAGTGGGCTGGTGACGTTGTAGACCGATGGGAATAGTTTAATAATCATCTAAAACGTTAAGTTAATTTACTAATACGTTATAATTAATTTTTGGCAACATTTTAATATTCCACATAAAATGTATATAGTCTGTTACATATAAACATAAGTATATTACAAGGATAGAGATACATGCCAACATTGCTTTAAATACATGTTTTTAACAATAATGACGTTTTTTAGATGATCCAAAACTTCTTTATGATATCACTAACTGCATTCTTGTAAAAGATATAGTACAGAATAGTACAGAAATGATTGCACTCTGATTAATTTATAGAGTTTCTGGAATAAACAGAGCACTCCCCTAACCAAGAATAACTGAAATTAGTTACTGAACTCATTACTGAACATTTAAAACTGAACATGAATTCATTAACATTTAAAAAAATACAGCTGCTTGTCTAAATAAGTTGCATTAAATAAAAATAATCAATACAAAAATATAAATCCATGAAGTGCTTGTCCTGACAACTTGAAATTCACTGTATCTGCAATTTGACTGGTACTTTCAAATACGCTGTTGTAAATTAACCCCAAAACAGGTGGCAAATATTAATGCCCACTCATCACATTGTATCCGCTTTGGTGGTTTATGCATCTAAGTGAAAGTGACAATCTGGTAATATGTGAACACACCAAAGCACACAGTGTGAACAGCACTTCATCTGCATTTAACCCATTCACCAAGTGAAGCAGGGGGCAGCTATGAACACAGCGCCCAGGGAGCAGTGTGTGGGGACGATACCTTGCTCAGGGTACCTCAGAGGTGCCTAGCGCTCTTGGGAATCGAACCCGGACTTTCTGATCACAGGACGAATGCCCTAACCACTAGGCTACCAAGATGACCGTCGCTGTACATTTTCACAACTAAAGTGTTCACAGAGTAAATGAATGGAACAATATTACAATGAAAAAAATGATCATCGATTGTTACCATAGTAATAAAGGTAAGTGATGCCACAGGGAGGTAGCAACACAGGATTAAAAGTAATCCTGAAAAGATGGTTTTAAAGGCATTCCTCTTTTGTTGGTTCCCTACATCTCTACCTCTCCCCTCTGTGGTCCATGTGTCTCCTGGTCCTGGGTGTTTTAGGGCGCACAGAACAAACACAGCAAAACGAGATCACAAACATTGCAATCAATGAGACCAAGTCAAAAAAGGGTCAAGGTGTCAATTAATTGGTCAACTAACCAATGAATACAGGGTTAAAAGAACATGTAACTCAAAGGAAACAACACATGGATGAAGATAACAATGAACACTAAACTAAGACTAATAACAGAGAAAGGATATAAGACCAACTCAAGTCCAGTAATCCTGCATGTGACAGTACATTTTAGTAGATGGGAGTTTAAATGGCGCCTTGAAGATTTAGTCTGGATTGATTCTATATCATGACGGCTGCTGTATGAAGTTATTTAAAACACAGAATCCAATCATATGTTAACATTGCTTCCCCTTTAGCGGTTTAAACATTTCAGGGGACCCTCTCTGTATATTTTCAGCAATGGTGCAATCATCACACCCAAATTGTTTGGATAGAACATGAATGAAACAATATTGCAAAGAAATAATTTCCCATCTATTCTCATCCCAGAGAAAAAGAAAAGTGAGGCGAGAGGGAGGTAGGAAACCAGGATTAAAAGCAACCCTGAAGAGATTATTTTAAAGGCATTTCTCTTTTGTTGGTTTCCTACATCTCTACCTCTCCCCTCTGTGATCTGAGTGTCTCCTGGTCCTGGGTGTTTTAGGGCACGTAGAACAGACACACAGCAAAACGAGATCACAGCCACAGCAGTTAAGAAAATAAAGGAGAAAAAAGCATCAGAGAAATCTTGTGCAAGTCCCTGAAATCCTGCATATGAAGCTGCGACCAGCCAAACTAGCAGAGCCAATGCAATCCTGTACTGGATTCCGTTATATTTCAAGAATGTTATTGGATGAAGCACTGCCAGATACTGTTCAACACAAATGCAAATCTGCATCAAGGGTCTTCCAACACAGTTTAGTGCGAAAACAATATATTTCTCATTCCAAAAGTGATCACTGTCATAGAACAGCAAATTCAGTATCTGAAAACCACACTGAATGCAGTAGATGATGTCGAGCAATGTGTGGTTCAGAAAAAACACATGTGTGGGTTTGATTTTCCAGCAGGCACGAAGATAAAACCAAAGAAACCAAGAATGAGCTGGTGTTCCCAGGAAGAAGCAGAGCAGCACTTCAATGCACGACATGATCTTCCCGACATGGTGTTCTTTTAAACAAATACTGTAATTGGCTAACATCGATTATTCATTACAGATGTGCTGGCCATTGTGTAGTAATGCTGTAATCTGGAAATAAAAAGCAATTAAGAGTTTTGTAGAACATGAGATTCCAGGATGAATTTAATATATTTTAACATGCATGTTGATGCTATGGGATCATGAGAAGCATGCAAACAGTAAATAAAAGTGAAAAGTGAAAAGTAATGTTTGTATAACATTAGCATCAATGTTGTGTTTGTTCTCCATTTTTATGACTAATAATTTATTATATTTTTTTACCTGGTCTAGATGTCCCACAAGTCTTCTGAGATTGACTGAAGTAACAAATACACCCCCGCTTTTTACAAAGATGCTCCGACATGTGAGCTTCTGAAAACGTCTTGTATGCCAGTTAGTGGTGGGATCCAGGTTTCCAGTCTGTTAAAAACACCAGTTTATAAATGTCTTTTCATGTGTATCTTCTGTACCTCTCCAATAGGTCAGTTTGCCTCAACTGCTCAGACATTTTTCATGTCAGCAATAAACAAAAGCAGACCAGCTGTCAGCAATGCCATGACTATAGTGAAGGACGAAGCAATTACGCATATTTCCATGCTAACAATTTTCCATAAAACACTATCAGCATCTCACCTGATGTCTCATGTCCTCATTGGAGTAATGAATAGGTGTTTGAGAGTAAATTTCTCTGGTCTGCCAGTTTCCCAGTTTGCTGACTTGTTGGCTATCCAGTCCTCACCTCATCAGGTGCCTCCAATGCCAGGTGAACACCTTGCTCCTGTGTCTGACCCATTTAGTGCCACCTCCCATACCTGCTCAATGGCCAGATCCATGGAGAGCCTTGATGCTAGCTCCAATACTCCAATTCTAATGCTGGGCAAGTTAATGCATTATTATCACAGTATTTCATTAATGGCAACAATTATTTTTAGACGCAATAACACAGCTCATGAGGCTGCGTGCCCTAGCGCCGAGGCTGTGCACACGAGCACCGGCTTCAACCTCCAACCCCAGGTAGCGCAGGGGTGGTCAGAGTAGAGGCTAGAGCAGACAGCCTGTAGACCCATTGGACTTAGAGAAGCCACTAGGCTCATTAGTAGAGACTTTAAAGCCCATACCAGCAATGGGCTCCACAAGGGCTCTGTTGGTGTCCACGGAGAGTCCTGCTCCGAGGCCAACGAGGGCAATGCTCCACCCCTTTGGACAGGAAGGGGCCCCCCGGAGGGGGCTACTCCCATGAGGACGGTAAGAGATAGTTTTAAAGGTATGCCTCTTTTGTTGTTTACAGCCACTGCAATCAAAAAGACTAAGTCAACAAAAGTGTCAGGGAATGATTCTATGAACAATGCATTAATGGAATATACAGCTGACACCAACCAGACTAGCAGTGCCGATGCAGTTCTTTACCTCTTTGGAGACAGGCACGAGGCAGGCATCCATGCTAGTGCTCTCTTTATTTACAGACATAAGAAATGAAACCTGGCTCAAGGGCCGTTACATACATGAACAGGAACGAGATAAGTGAGGCAATGGACCGATGTCTGTGGTCCACACAAACAGAACTTATATACAGGACAAAATCAACGAAACTAAACACAAGACAGGTGACTCTGGGACACATGACACAAAACAGACATGACCATCAAAATAAAAGTCACAAAAACAAAACCAAAACAAAACCAAAAACAGTGACCCCTACTGGCAACTGACAGTACACCCCCCCCCCAAGCCGCAACCCATGGGCGGCAAGGCCCCAAAAACAGTGAAAACAGAGAGAAAAAAAAGCTCCAGGCTGCCGCTAGTGGGTCTCTCCCTAGCTCTAGCCCCACTAGCAGATCCCCAACCCCCGAAACCCCACCCCCACTCTCACTGACCCCAGTATGCCCCCCCCAAAAATATATAGGAGGGTTTTCCCCCTCTGGAGGCAATGGTCCCCCATCACCAGCCTCCCCTAGCCTATCCGCCAGACTAACAGGTGTGGCTTACCCCCCCAAGAACCCAACTAACCAGGCTAGTCTTTGTGCTACATATCACGTAGGGGTTTCCGCACTAGCGGGAGACTCACCTGACCCTGGCAGGGGAATGAGCGGCTCTGCTAACTGGCCCTCGCCTTCATCTAGAGGGCCTAAGAGGTCCTACTGTCCCCTACTGTCCAATGTCTCCCGCACTATGCTAGCCACTATGCTACACATGCTATCAGGCCTTAGCCTGTTAGGTGGGGGTTTTCGCCGTGGTGCTGGTGTGGGTGGCTGCTCCGGGAAGGGCAGCTGGTCCTGTCCGGGTCTGGGAGGAGGGTGAGTCGGAGTGCAGGTACGGGACGCGGTCTGCGTCAGATCCTCTGTCCTTCTCCGCGACAGTCGCGCTCTTTGACGGCTCCGCGCCTGTCACCCTCTCTGGCTGCTCAGCTCCGGTCATGCTCTCTGGCTGCTCCACGACGGTCGTGCTCCCTGGCTGTTCAGCGCCGGTCGTGCTCTCTGGCTGCTCAGCGACGGTCGCCCTCTCTGACTGCTCAGCGACGGTCGCCCTCTCTCGCTGCTCAGCGCCGATTGCGATCTCTGGTTGCTCAGCAACATTCGCCCTCTCTGGCTGCTCAGCGATGGTCGCCCTCTCTGGCCACAATGGCAGATTCATCTGAGAATTTCTCCTGATGACATGACTGAGACCTGTACCTAAAGTCAGACGTGCAGATGGTGAAGAGGATGGCTGGCTGGCGGTCCCATGCTGCTCAGGGTGCTATGCAAGCCGCATTTCAAGCCACTACAGCAGATGTTTTCATGCATCCATGTCTCCGTGAACCACAAAACGCTACACTCCCAGAAAACTTTCTCTGTCCTTGTTAGCGCCAGCAGCTGAGATGATAAGAAATTGGCAGGACCACTAAAACCGGACAAACTTGTCAGTTTAACATTCTGCTTGAGAAAGAGAAGGGATATGCAACCAGGAAATTCTGAGATCTTGACAAATATGGGTGGATATGGGCTGGTGTGTAGTCCAACTAACTTCTACTTCTATTTCTTGTAGGTATAAGTGAACTGAACTATGTTTAAGAGATAATACTGTAATTTGCTTCGCAGAAATTAGTCAAAACAAAAGCAATGAATCTAACATTGTATACTACAGCTGTAATTGTTTTTTGTGGTCCTGTAGATGCCTAATTAGATTCTGTCCAGAAATGTAGTAGCTTAATAAATGTAAGAAGCTCATGTGCCAATATTGCATTTTTGTGGTTAAATACTTGAAAAGTAGTGTGTACTTTTCAGTAGCATGTAATCTGATGGCTTAAACATTTGCTTAAACACAGTTTCAAATACAAACTCAGTTAAAGCACATCTGCACATTTTACTTTGTTACTTAATTCAATAACCGAAATAAAAGTTGAGGCATTCAGTACAATCTTCAGTACACCTGACGCATGGTACACATGGTGAGTGCTTTGTGAGGTTGAACAACAGAACGCTATTCACATTGATGGTTTGAGCATTTTAGATAACCTTCTCTATACATTTTCAGCAATGGTGTGATCACCACACTCAAAGAGGTTGGAGAAAACATTAATGGAACAACATTACACATATATGTTTTCTCATCTACAGTGTTTATCACTGTAAAAAAAGGAAGTGATATTGGAGGGAGGTAAGAAAAAAGGATAATTAGTAATCCTGAAAAGATGGTTTTAAAGGCATTCCTCTTTTGTTGGTTCCCTACATCTCTACCCCTACCCACTGTGATCTGAGTGTCTCCTGGTCCTGGGTGTTTTAGGGCACGCAGAACAGACACACAGCAAAATGAGATCACAGCCACTGCGGTAAAGAAGACAAAGTAGAAAAAAGGATCAGGGAAAGTATTTTTAAACCCCACATATACAACATACGCGGCCGACGTCAGCCAAACTAGCAGAGCTGAAGCAATCCTGTACTGAATTCCTTTATATTTCAAGAATATTATTGGATGAAGCACTGCCAGATACTGTTCAACACAGATACAGATCTGCAGAAAGGCTCTGCCGACACAGCATAGGGCAAAAGCAAAATATGTCTCTTTCCACAAGTAGTCACTGTGAAAGATCAGCATATTCACCATGTCCAAAGCACACTGAATGCAGTAGATGAGGTCCAGCAAAGTATGATGCAAATAAAACATCTGAGTGGGTTTGATTTTCCAGCCAGCATGAAGATAAAGCCAGAGAAACCAAGAATGAGCTGGAGTTCCCAGGAAGAAGCAGAGCAGTGTTACAATGCAGGCGACAATCTTCCCAAAATGATGTTCTTCTAAACAGATACTCAAACTGGAACCAGCTAACACTGAGCTGTTATCCATTACGGATGTGTTCCTCATTGTTCAGGAATGCTGCAATTTAGAAATAAAAGGCAATCAATGATTTTCGTAAAACATGTAGTTTGCTTGTATCATCTTACTGGATTAGTTCACCATTTTTTCAAACACATGATATTTTCTCTTTTATTTTTACCTGGTGTAGATGTCTCAGGGATCTCACACGTCTTCTGGACAATTCACTGAAGTGATGAAACATTTGCTTTTTAAAAAGATATTCCAAGAAACAATTTATACACATTAACATCTGCAAATATCTTGTGTTCCATTAAGTGGTGGGATCCATGTTTCCAACCTGTCAAATATGTACTGTACAGTCTAAAATGTTTATTTTTTTGTGCATTTTAATACCTGCTGTACCTGTCTAATAGCTCAGTTTGCCTCAGCTTAAATCAAAATCAGAGCAGGTGTTGGTAGTGCCAAAAAACATTACACAGTCACCATGCAGCCATGACCAATGATCACAGTGAAGAAAGAAGCAATTATACAAATTTCCATGATAATCGTTTTGCACACAGCACTTCATCACTTCACACTAGATGTAGAGGGGCAATTTTTCTCAGCAATGACATTTTTAAACGGGTGTAGATTTTGCTGGGATCACACAAGTCTTCTGGAATTTCAGTGATTCATTAAAGTGACAAAACACTTGATGACACATGGTTTTTAAAAAGATGTTTAGACCATTTATATTGAAGAAGGAAGCCATTTTTATGCTAGTCACACCTGGTGTCCTGGTTCAGGTAAGTTCGTTTTTGTCACGGTTGCATCCTATCTGATGAGAGAAGGAAAGGATGCACGAGTGTAGACCTCTGTAGAAGGCTTTATTAGACCTTTCACAAAGTGTACAAACAGAAAATAGGCACGGTGGCCAAACCTAAAGATGACGCATCCGGGGTACAGGTTCGGACAGTCGACCGATCGGGGCGACTGGTGCAGAGGCAGGAGTGTAAACCATGAGTAGATTCAGTATGATAGGCCATGGGGACTGAACAGCAAATGCAGAAACCGGCTCTGTAGTCTGGTTAGTCGATGCGGAGACCGGCTCTGGAGTCCGGTCAGTTGATATATATATATTAGTGATGCACCGAAAGGATTTTTTTGGACCGAAACCCAAAATGGGGAAAACGAAAAAAAAAATTATTATTAAATTATTAAAAGAATCTGTTACAAAACTATGAACAGGTTTATTTAGCATTCAAACAATGCACAATATAATATATAATTTGAAATAATATATTTTACTTGGCCCCACTCATGAA
>JBBPDC010180536.1:0-15413 GCA_037974485.1 Hemigrammopetersius urotaenia | reverse complement strand
AACAAATCAGTTCAGTTTAATTCAGTTCAGTCCAAAACAAATCAGTTCAGTTTAATTCAGTTCAGTCCAAAACAAATCAGTTCAATCCAAAACAAATCGGTTCAAATTAATTCAGTTCAGTTCAAAATAAATAGGTTCAGTTATTTCAATTCAGTTCAAAACAAATCAGTTCAGTTCAATTCAGTTCAGTCCAAAACAAATCAGTTCAGTTTAATTCAGTTCAGTCCAAAACAAATCAGTTCAGTTTAATTCAGTTCAGTCCAAAACAAATTGGTTCAGTTTAATTCAGTTCAGTCCAAAAAAAATCGGTTCCGTTTAATTCAGTTTAGTCCAAAACAAATCGGTTCAGTTTAATTCAGTTCAGTTCAAAATAAATAGGTTCAGTTTAATTCAGTTCTATTCAAAACAAATCAGTTCAGTTTAATTCAGTTCAGTCCAAAACAAATCAGTTCTGTTTAATTCGGTTCAATTCAATCGAAATCAGTTCAGTTCAGATCAATTCAGGACAGTTCTGTTCGGGTTTAATTCTCTTCAGTCCAGTTCAGTTCAGTTCAAATCAGCTCAATCCAGTTTAATACAATTCAGTTCAGTTTGATGTTTTCAGTTACAGACTGTAAGACCCCCTGTTACTGCACTGCCCCCCCTCCACCAGTCTCCCACCACAGGACCTCCTCTGTCACCAGATCTTATTCAGGCGGTAGACCACTCCAGCACTCCTGCACCACATGGTGGTGTGTGCAGCGCTGGTGGGCTAAGAATAGTCTACCGACCAAAAACATCCAGCCAAGAGCAGCTCTGTGGTCAGACCCTCACCGCTAATGTAGGTCTGGAGGGCGGCTAACACAAACTGCGTCCACAGGTGGGCCACCCAAAGAATATCTGCAGAGGGGAGGTCTTACAGCAGCCCCATTGATGGGGTTAGAGGGGGCGTGGACGAACAACTGCAGGTGGCCTACTGTAGGTAGGTGTTTCCAATAAATCGGCCACACTTTTTCCATCAGCCTTAATCTTAAATCGCGGATTTGCACTGTTTTCCGTACACTAAGCAGGAGCAGGCTGCAGCAGATGGCAGGCCAATTAGGCTCAGCGAATCTAGGCCTCGTATAAATATCCGCCGGGGCAGAAATAGCTTGAGGCGCATTAGTAAACTGCTTTTTATACACACTAAAGCCTATAAGCTCATGTATGGTTCCGTCAGCGGCCTCTTTAACACATGTAAATATTTACAGACACCCCGGTTCTGCTGTCGAGCATCTTGCCATGTTAAACAAGGAAATAACAGATTCAGCCTGTAAATCAGCACAGACTGATTCTTCGCTACAGAATTTATACCTGAGACGGATTTACAGCCCCATTCACAGCATATAGACAGGTTTGACATTCATTCAGTTCACTTCAATTCAGATTAGTTTATTTCAGATCAGTTTAATTCAGATCAGTGTTATTTTGTTCAAATCAGTTGGGGTTAATTAAGTTCAGTTTAAATCAAATCAGTGCAATTCAATTCAGTTCAGTTAATCACAGTTCACTTCAATTCAATTCAGTTTCATTCAGGTCTGTGGAAATGGTTCCATTCAGTTTAATTTAGTTCACTTCTATTTAATTCAGCTCAGCTACATTTATTTCATTTCAGTTCATTTCAGTTCAAGTCAGTTCAATTCCATTCAGTTCAGTTCATATCAATTCAGTTCATTTTTAATTCAGTACAGTAATATTTTTAATAAAACTGGACATGCATTAAAGGAAACTTTTTTTGCACTAAATCTGAGATTAAGTAAACAGTGCATTAGGTCGGAGTTTGAGGCGGAGTCTCCAACCGAGGCCTGAACGGTACATGCTGCACTCTGTGAACACATTTGATCTCCGAACTGTTCCTGTGGCCTTGGATTTCCCGCAGCTCTTTCAGCGGCAGCAGCGCCGATCGGTCTGCGGCGCCGACGCACAATGGGGCCTTTGAGCGCGCAGCCGCCCTCATCGAGAGCCCCGCACTTTCAGCAGAATAATTACACTCCGGCGGAAGACCGGGGTCACCGGTGCCACCACACAGAAACACAAACATTTCCACACAGGAACAAGAGGAGTTTTCTCCTCACTTCGGTACCCGGAACTCATACTTCTGGGGGGTGGAAGCCACCAACACGCTAATCTGATAGACGTAGCCTCGAGAAGGTCCTGATCATACACCATCATGCACAAAACACAAACTGTACCCTCTCCTTCTCTTTCTCTCAAAACAAGAGAGAGTCAAACGTTTTTGCACCCACTGAGATTTTCTACATTTGTGTGTTACTCTCGTTTACAATATTTACAAAAAAGAAACTCAATACTCTTTGCTAACAAATACATGTACAATATTTTCACCATTTAAGTTCTTTATTTTCATTTTTTATTAAAAAGAAAATGTCCTCTTTATTCATCTCTACTGACCTACAAAAAGGTTATAATTATAATGATAATGTGGATCTCCAAACCAGTGTTAGATATTTAAGGAGCTATTAAGTGCTGAAACAGTAACAAGTACATTTGAAGTTAAATTTTTAGAATTTGACTCTGTATCACCAACAACCAGTTAATAAGAGTCAGACCTGCACTGTTACAGATTCTCTCATCTTAGAAAGGAGACTGGCTTTATTTCACACAAGTTGGTTTATAGCTGTTCACTCAACAACTTTCCAATTTAACCAGAATAAAAATCTGCAGTTTATGAAATAACTGGATAAGCGTTAAAACCTGTGGGGTACCTAAACTTTTGCTTGGTCGTTTATAGTGGCATGGTGTCTGAGTGACTCAGCCGTACCTTGTTGATGTGGACCTGTTGCTGGTACTGTTTTTGCTTCTCCAGGAAGTGCTGGTGCTGCTGGAGGACGAGTTGGGCCAGCATGTTCTGGGGCAGTGGGGCCGACTGGGTGCGGTTGAGGGGGCGGTGCCGATGTAGTTTAGGCCGCACGCCGCCCGGGGAGTGGTCCTTCATCGCCAGGGGAGACGGAGGGTGCATGGCCACCGTACCCGGCCCTGGACAGAGGAGCGTTATTTTACACACATCCACAACATAATGCTTAGAAACAGACAAAGGAAACATGGCAACCACAGTTAACCCTTCATAACTAAGGCACGTTCCTCGAGCATAACCAAGGAAATTGTTGGAAAGAAACCATGAAAATGAATGAAGCGTAGCAATAGAAATGAAGCGTAGCAAACTATAACTATACTTTTGCTAAAAAAAATGCCTATTAATGCCTACTACTATAGTGTAAACCCTAAATATGCCTCCAAATAGGCTCCCAGAACACTTTAATTTCATTTTAACCTCTGTTTAATACATTATCCTTTAAGAAAATGTCATGGTAAGTAAATAATCAGAACACTTTACATTTACGGCATTTATCAGACGCCTTTATCCAAAGCGACGTCCATTCCCTAACTACAGGGGGCAGTCTCTCCCTGGAGCAACTTAGGGTTAAGGGTCTTGCTCAGGGACCCAGTGGTGGTGCTGAAGGTAGGATTCGAACCTGTGACCTCTTGGTTTGGAGGCAAGTACCCTACCCACTGAGCTACCTCCACCCTTTATTGCTTAAAAAACCATGAGCAGCACACACAAAAGAAACATTGAAATAACTCTCGCATATTTTGACAGGGCACAGCTTACTAATACTAAATAAACTGAGATAACTGTTGAAAATTGGGGAGGTGTTAAAACACTAAAATACGAGGACAAGACATGGAGCAGTCATGCTACATGCTGCAGCAGCTTCTTTTTCTTCTTCTTTTTATGGCGGTTGGCAACTTTTCAGTATATTACTGCCACCGCTGGACTGGTGGCGGTAATACAGTTCGGTTCTCAGAAATAATCTGCTTTAGACTGAATCCGTGAATGCTGATCCACATAAAACTGAGGGGTTACTGTATAATAATTAGGGTCTCACCGGTGGACAGGATCTTCTGCTGGCGGAGCTGCTCCTTCTGCAGGAGATGCTGTAGGAGGGCCTGCTGGCTGCTGTTCACTTTCGTCTCCATTGTGACCGGTAAGGGCACGGGGCCCAGGAGGTGAGGGTGCAGGCCGAACACCGCACTGCCCTCGGCCTGCTTCTCCTTCAGCGCCAGACCAGCCTGAGCGGGAAACATACACATCACGTCAGATCCACTGACCATCAGCCAGGACCGAACTCTCAACCGCAGCAACAGAACTGCGTCTCCAGACTTTTATAAATAATCACTGAGTTTTACTGGACGTCACCAATAGCCTCTATCCTGCATATGTTTGAATGGGGGACTGAACTGGTCACACGAAGGGGCCGCACATTATCTGGAGCTGCGCTTGATTATTCTGGCGTGGCCTCTCTAAACAGCAGTAATGGATGAGGTGACTGGGGAAGACTGGAGCGCAACTGACACCAGACACTTAAGCACAATATTTATCTAAGCCCTATAAAATCCCCCCGGGTCAAGGGTCAGTACCCTAAGGCTACACACATCACCCAGACAGTCACTGATGGCCAGTCTTTCAACAGGCACCGCGCCGCTCGGTTCAGCAGGGGCCCTAAACTACATTTCCTTTCATTTATCAGGCCAAACATTCGCAGATCATCCAAGAGAGACACAAATACGCGTCGCTAAATCGTTAAATAAATCGCTCGTGGGAAGAAATGGGCCGGTCAGCTTGGCCTCGGAGAGAAAACATTAAAAAAAAAAAAGAAAAAAATGTAGATTCATACACCATTAAACACCATTCATACTGACAGACATGTCAAAGCCATTCTTTATCCGCTATGAATTACTCAATATTTTTTATTAATTATTCAATAAACACTATTAGTTATTCAGTATCTCCTGTAAATAATGCAGCATCTAGTATAAATAATCAGTATCTACTACAAAATTATTCAGTATTAGCAATGAATAAGTCAGTATGACTATCGATTATTCAGCGTCCGCCATGATTTATTCAGTATCTATTATGAATTATTTGCTATCTACTATGAATTTTTCAATAACTTGATTCACTGTCAAGATATCAGTAGAAAACTCAGTTCTTAATTTTATTATTAGTTATTTAATTATATTGATTAATATCACAGTCCAACATTAAAGAGAAAACCTGGAAGACAGTGAAGAGGGTGCAGGGTTAACTCACGCTGAGTGGAGAAGAGGCGGCGGAGAGGCCGAGGCTGATGTTGGGCAGAGACGGAGATGTGTAGAGGCTCAGCACGGACGCCGAACCTTCAGGGCCGAGCAGTTTGGGCTGAGAAGGCCAGCGCTGAAAGAGAGAAAAGGGAGAGCCCCGAGTTATTCTGGAACCCCACCACGGACCATTGGAAAGAACAACAGCGGCAGCACAGTAAACTTTAATGTACTAAAACGAATGACAGTTTTGTTCCTGGAGCCACAGCAAACGAGACCAGGAAACTTCTCCTGATCCCTATAAAGTCCAGCACTAAAGACAGCACTAAACATCAACGCTCATGAGATAAATTCAGACAGTTCTCGGCTTGGTTCTGGAGAAATGTGGCATAAACCTTTACATTATAAGAGCCTTCTTTACACTTACATTCACATGACGTGAACCAAAATGCTTCTTCAAAGAAAGCTGTTCTGAAAACTTCTGAAGATGGTTTCTATAACTGAAGGGCTTTTTAAGGGAACCACAATAAAGTGTTTCCTCCATGGTGTAGTTCCAAACAAATCTTTCCTTTAAGAGCAGAAGCGACTTATTTTGGTTCACATGATGTATATAAAGAACTCCCTTATGATGTACCAAACCAAGAACCGTCTGGATGCTTTCTTTCAATGAAGGAACCAAAATAAGGTGGTTCTTGAATGGTGTAGGTTCCACACAAACCTTTATTTTCAAGAGAAACCATCTTCTTTATATTTAAGAATGTGCTGTATCTTATGAGTGGAGGTAGCTCAGTGGGTAGGATACTTGCCTCTGGACCAAAAGGTCATGGGTTCGAATCCTACCTTCAACACCACCACTGGGTCCCTGAGCAAGACCCTTAACCCTAAGTTGCTCCAGGGAGAGACTGCCCCCTGTAGTTAGGGAATGAAAGTCGCTTTGGATAAAAGCGTCTGATAAATGACCATCAACGTTTTATTTGGTCATAAGATTTTACTGAGATCAGGAAGTTTTCAAAATGGTTCTTCAAAGAATGATGTTCTGAAGAACCTTCTGGAAGTGGCTTCTCTGAAAGGCTTTTTAAGGAACCAAAATGAGATGGTTCTTCCATAGTGTGGCTCCAAACAAACCATTATTTTTAAAGAGCCTATGGAGGAACCATGTTTGATTTTCTAGAAATGTCTTCCACTGGCTTTGCATTGCACTTCCTGCGAACAGCAGGACGATCCAGCAGCATGTGGTCACGGAGCAGCCCTGTTTATCCTCCCAACACCCCCCTCCTGCATATTCGCTGACCTGTACGTGGATATCCGGCCTTTATATGACCCGGGGGAGCAGTTCCCCTCTGAAAGAGGATACCCACTGTAACAGATCACAAACACAGCTAGCTTTTGCACCTAGCCTTCTAACTGCAGGTAGTCCGTCATCCTGCCAGTCCCAAACACAGAATGTTCGTCCTAAGTCAATACGATCGCCGCCCGACGTGTTTGTGTTGTTAGCATGTCATTGGCTACCAGCGGCTGGCGGATCAATTAAGCTCAACCTCCCGCCACCTCCCAGCCCGGATCGTGGTGCAATAGGCATTCCTGGGCAGCCGTTGCGCTGGAGGTCCATGAGAGTGTAAACAGTGGTGCCATAGAATAACACAGCTGCTAAGCTGATGCTGCGCAGATACTTGTCGTTTCTGCCACCCGCCCCGGAACCCAAGAAGAACCGAGCCGTCAAGCCATCAGGAAGTGTCTATGAGGAACTTCTAGGCCTGATGAATTCCAACAAGCACAACCAACTTCAGCAAGTTGTGGTGAAAGGCTTGTTATTATTATCCTGATAAATTCCATCATTTGTTCAAATAACTATTATGGCCATTTCTAAAGTAGTGTTATCTGTTTTAAAATGGTAAGTAAACCTTATTAACATGTAATAGACATGCTATACAATCACATTTCATGGTTTGAAGTCATGTAATGTCGCATTTAGTTTATCTGATGTTTGTTAATAACTCTTTAAGAAGGCGCTGGTGAGTAATGTTTATTTATTTGATATAATGACGCCTTTAGAGGGCAGTAGTGAGTGACATTTGTTTATTTCCTGTTAATAACTCCTTTGGAGAGTGGCGGTGAGTAATGTTTGTGTATTTGATGTTAATAACTCCTCTAGAGGGCGGCAGTGAGTAATATTTGTTTATTTGATGTTTGTTAATAATGCCTTTCGAGGGCCGTGGTGAGTAACACCACGGCTACTCATGAAGGAGAGATGACGAGTCTTATGCCATGTATTCTTCCACAGATCCACGTGGGTGATGTAAATAGTGGCTATAAAGTCTCTTTTGGCAGGGAGTGAGACCATAGCAGGCTTCAGCCGAGGGTTGGTGCTGTGGAGGAAGTGGACTGTCTTTATTGTGTGTGTGGGGAGCCATTTTCAATGTACTGTGACCAAGAAGTGGGCCAAGAGCTGCAAAGAGCCCTCTCTGTTTTCATAGCTGCACTCGCGATGTATATTATTAAAATGTATGGGGGTTTCATGACGGCTGCTGCTGCTTTGAGCTATGCTAACGTACCCTAGTACAGATTTGTAGTTAACAGTGAGTTGTACCACATCTGAAACCACACAAGCAAGTCAATTACTGGTGACTTGAGAGTAATTCATATACTTTAATTACCCGTCAGCCACATTAGCCTCATAGCTAGAGACGTCTTGGTTTCAGCTAAAAGCTCAGACTGTGTTTCCTATCTACTGTAGGGGAGGATTACAGGGCTGGGGGGTCTCAGTACCTCAGTCCTGGTTGTAGTTGGTAGAGATGATGGTCCATTTTCAGCCCCCAGGGCGCTAGAGGCTCCGTTGGGAGAACTTGGGCCTGAACCCGGGGCACTGCTGCTGCTACTGGACTCTGCCGATGGAAAGAAAGCTAGCATTAGGAGAAAGAGCAATAGTACACAGTCCAGCTCAAGTCCTATTATGTTTTCCACTTGACCACTGATGCAGCATTTGCATATTTTATTATCACTAAACTAAACTGCTCGGTTTCCTTCTAGTTTAGAGTTTACATTCATTTATATACGTGTATTCTATGTGTCTTTTATATACTCTCATCTCATCCCAGTAGCTAAGAGTTAACTGTTATTGTTACTTAGCAACCGGTGACACGATACAGATATGGAGGAAAAGAATGAGAAGCTTTCAGATATAACAACATCTGTTCAGCCAATCACAGGCTCTCCATACCAATTTAGCTCATGCTAATTGTTAGCAGAATCGCTTACCCAGCAGCTCCAGGGCTCTTTTCTTGAAGGGTGTCATGACGCTCCCCTCTTTCCTCCTCAAGAGGGGGCTGCTCCTCCTCTCTGTCACCTTCTGCTTCAACCTGGATCGGACTTTCAGGTTGGGTTCCGAAGCTGCAAATTAAAGATGTCTGAGGATGAAGCCCATGCTCTTGCTAGTTTGATTGTGTCAGCACTCACACTCCTTTTTATTTTTATTTTTATTTTTATTATAGCTGTAATGTGGCACCTCTACACCAACTATATTTTTGAAACATTGACAGGAGTCGTCCATTAATATCCAGTGCTGTGTGCGTGTATTCAGTTTTTTGATCAATTGATCATGGGCCAAGTATTGTTTGTTAAAATTGTGATTTTTGTGGTCAAGTCAACTATGTAAAGTATGGGCAGAGAGAACAGATGGTCGAGTCACCTTTAAAATGTGTGTTGCAGAGAGAGTCTGTGAGGTCAAGGCTAAGGCAGCCGGTACACTTCAAAATGCGGAGAAACAAATGCGACTTCAAGACACTGATGGGGGTTTTCCACTGACTGGTACCAGCTCAGTTCGGTTCAACTCTACTCACTTTTTTTGCTTTTCCATAATTAAAATCTGGTAGCTGGTACCTGGTACCCGGTACCATTCTTGGTACCACCTTGGCTGAGGTTTCAAGTGTGCTGAACCAATATTAAATGATGACGTGTACATATTGGAGGCTACTGTCGCTATGGTTACGGTGTTGTTGACTGAACGTTAGCATTAGCATTAGCGTTAGCTAACCCTAATGTTGCTGCTTTAAGCCTTGTCTGGTGAGCCAGTTGTCTCTGTTTTGTGGCAAACAGCCACAAACCAAGGATAAGAAATAAAATCCCTCTGATTTCATGATGCTGGGTTGTTTACCTCATCTTAGAGTCACTTTAATGGAAGCAGAACAGAGAGGAGGAGAACTTGGATGCTGGAAACATCACAGCACGTGAGCTCCTCCCTGGCTGCTGCGGGAGATTAAACGAGATGGGGCTGGAACGGAGGCTCCATCATCTGGAGCGAATTAGGTGGAGCAACATGCGGGGGAAAGGTCCGCTACCTGACCTGACCACAGTCCAATACGGTAGCAGCAGCTACACTAACGCAACATAAGGGGAAATAATTCTGTGCTCACATTCCAGCCTGCTAACGCCAAATATCGGCTAATTTCATTTCACTGTAAAAATGATTTATGAGGTGAGACTAGATATCAAATTTCGATGAAATATTAAATACTAATAATGGGCAGGACAGGGTTTAACCATCGTACAGGTTCATGTTGTTGATGATAGGTCATTAACCCTAAGAACTGGACCATCATGGATCTTTATATGGAAGTTCCCCCGGTGTGTGTTGGTGCTCGAGGTGTCAGACGTCCTGCTGAGCTTTGTTTGGTGATCCTGTGTCATGTAGAACCAGAGTTATTGTAATTTAGAAATGATTTAGAAACAAATTTCATTTATTTTACGTCTCAGAAACAAATCGAAAAAACAGAACCCGGAGAACTTTTTACGAGTTTACTGATACTTTCTTGAGTTCTGAGGGTAAACGCCAGTTCTAGACTGTTTTACACTGTTTATATTTACTGAAATCAGAGTTTACTGATAAACTCTGGGTTCTGAGGGTAAACACCGGTTCTAGACTGTTTCACACCTTTTATATTTACTGAAATCAGAGTTTACTGATACACCCTGAGAGGTCTGAGGGTTCCAAAACAGTTCAAATCTGTAGATCACACTTGATCATCAACAAGGTTTATGTAACAGAAATCCTGTTTTCAGCCCAGTTTTGGGTGAGTAATGGGCCGTGAGTAATCTGTTGTTGTGTAGTAAGTAACCGTGTCATAAGGCCAAGGAGCCATAAGGGCTGAGTCAGAGGAGACTCATTCTCACCCACACACACACATACTGTAGGGCTTTAGTATACACTCCCACAGTACAGTGAGCAAAAATACACAGCCTGTTTTGTCCTATTTTTTTATCCCTGAAGGTGAATCCTCTCATTGTGTCCCAGCAGTTTGTCCTCTGCCAGCGCTACAGCATCTAACGTCTAGCATTTTCCACTTCATTGTATCCAACTGCTTCATATGTGTGCTTGCTGGCCATTTGATTGGAAATATTGACCGTTTATAGATGCACACTGTAACTGTAGACCACCGTAGCACCGCTTTTTGCCTATATTTTTAGCACAGGCGTGGTACTAGCATGTTAACATGTATTGGCAGCGTTTATTGATGATGGGGGCTTTTAAAAGTCACCGCTAGGTCCTGCGCCCAAATATTGTGATCATAAGCCGACCACAACAAGATGGGCTACAGTTTATCACTGTACGTTTCTGACAAAGTTGCCAGGGCCTACACATGTATGTTACATTACATTTACAGCATTTAGCAGAGGCTTTTATCCAAAGTGACTTCCACTCCCTAACTACAGGGGGCAGTCTCCCTGGAGCAACTTGGGTTTAAGGGTCTTGCTCAGGAACCCAGTGGTGGTGCTGAAGGTTTCGAATCCATGACCTCTTGGTTCAGTGGCAAGTATCCTTCCCACTAGGCCACTGTGACCCCAGTACACAGTGTGAACTGTAGTAAAAAATACCCAATAAACTACTTGATGTGTAGTCAATAGGATGATTGGCATTAGCAGGTCAGTAATGTGGTATAAATCCTGCCAGGTCCAGAGTGAGCCCCTCTCACTTCTTTAATCACACAGTGTACGATATCCTGACCTCAGAATTGAATTTTGTATCCAGCCTTTACGATCTCCAGAAAACAGTAATGATTTTTCTTATGCCTCAGAATTAAACAGGCCGTTTTTGGGTACTGCACCTTTAAGACTCACATATGTAAATGCACTCTGCTCTGATTAGCTGCCCTTGTCTGGAGCTGCCCTTTTTTCCCCTGTAAAAAGGTGGGTATATGCAAACGTGTTTTGTGACATCACAACAATGCATTCAGAATTGCTTAGTTTACACACATGAGCCCGCTATTAATTATAATTAATGCCTTTTTCCATGTTATGGGATTTAATAGATGATCCATTACACCAACTACAGTGGCGTGGTCATGTGACATTCTGTTCCTCTGACGATGGGGAACAAATTGGAATGAGAAGAAATAGATTAAATAAATAAAATCAAACCAGCCATCATGAAGTCAGTTGCTCGTTAGAGCTGATAATGATAATGAAAACATTTCGGCCACCTTAGGTTCTGTGCGAGGAAGGGTTCAACAGCGTCCCCCCGTCCCCCCCCCCCATCATCAAGCAATGAAAACTAAACCCTTGCCGGGCCCGAGAGACCCAGACCTTGTGATGCAACAGCTGCACTTTTACAGAGCATGTTACACCATCGCTGCTCCACTGCGAGTTTTTCCTCATATCACATCCCACCGCCTCCACAGAGGAAACACTGCGGCGGGGATATTCCCAACCCGGGAATATTCCTTTAAAAATATTCCCTGCTTAAGATTCACATTTACATTTACGGCATTTATCAGACGCTTTTATCCAAAGCGACTTCCATTCCCTCTCCCTGGAGCAACTTAGGGTTAATGGTCTTGCTCAGGAACCCAGTGGTGGTGCTGAAGGTAGGATTCGAACCCAGGACCTCTTGGGCCGGAGGCAAGTATCCCACCCACTGAGCTAACTCCACCCCTCATTCACCAGGTCCTCTTCTCCTCTTCTTCTTTTAGAGGGCAAGGCGGCTTTGAAAAGTTTATTAAATCTGTTTCGGCCGCATTGATAAGAGCAGTAACTGTTTGTAAATGACTTTTTAGGGCCCTCTAGAGCCCAGGTCATTAGGAAAGCACTGTTTGAGAACAGTCTACTGCTGACTGACCTTGACAGGGATTTTGTAGTGCTGCCCCTATAAGCTGCCCTTGTTAGCCACGTTAGCCTCATAGCTAAATGTGCTAAAAGTGAAGTCTGACACCAAATACGCGTAGACTGAGCAGCTATGTTTGGGGGGATAAGGGGAACATCCTTTCTGTTTCTCAATTTATAGAAAAATAAAACTTTATATATTAATTAAAAAGTGATACATTAAAGTTTTAAAACAATCCATATATTGAATTCAGTCATTTTGTGATGTCACAAAAAAACCCTTGTTTACATAACCCCGCCCTACAGTAGTTTAGCTCCACCCACATCATCAGTGCAGACAGTCAGAACAGAGCTCATCTATATATACATGTATCTTAAAGGCATGGTAACTAATTAAAAAATAACCAGAAAATAATGTATAAAATAGAGGTTCATGCAGAAATGAATTATGACTGTTTTCCACTGTCACATGTCATAAGTGCCATGAGCAGACATTTTATTCATTTATCTATAGCACTTATATCCACTTCTCTTCTTGAGCATAGCATTTTGTGTATTTAGTTCAGAGTATTTTCTGGAGAGTTATATTTTATACTTTATTTTACATTGTTCTGTGTCTCTGTGTGTCTGTCCACTTTCCTACAGGATTAATAAAGGTTTCTGATTCTGATTCCGAGCCCAGCAAGCCCCAGAAAGCGAAACGTGATGAGCATGGTCTCAGGAGCCCCCGGAACGTGGGAGTGGTATCCAGGCCTGTAGTATAAAGCTGTAGATTGCAGTTATTGTTTAAATGCTAAAGCAATAAACACCCTTCTCTCATGTGTGCCTGTGATGCTTATTTGAGCCGCCGGCCTCTGTAATTATCCCAGATTGGTTTACATTCAGCAGATGAAGCCCAAGATGTGTGTGTGTGTGTGTGTATGCAACACACCGTCGCGCATGGCCGAGCGCTTTAGCAGGTCTGATTGTTTACCGTTGTAACTGGAAAAGACACAAAGGGGAAGGAATGCCGTGTCGTTTCCGTGACCTCACGCCGCAGCTATGAGCCGCCCGCCTCGGCGAGACCGGCCAAACCAAGTGGGAGCCATGAGTCCCGGCTTCCCATGAGGCTAACACTAATGCTAACAAACCTGGGCTGCTTTCTGTGAGCAAATAAAAGGAATTTTCTGAATAATTAAGGCCTTTCGTAGCTCAGGAGAGATTACATGCCTCCCATTCTCTCACAGCCTCATGGCCTTTCGGCAAGAAAGTGAACGGAGAGGAATGTGATTACTGCAATAATGTAAACGCCTCACACCTTACGCCTCAGAACGTTTCTGGGAAAAATAAATGACCTGGAGAGCGAGAGTTTATGCTGTCAGCACAGTTTAAGTGTCAGTTTGTACTTAAGTCCAGTCAGTGTTTTAATAATAATCATCGAGACCCGACGTGTGTGTTCGGGGGGATTTGGCAATGCTATACTGTTTTGCAGTTAATCGCTATCAGCAACAACTCTCTCAGTACACTAGGTGGTGCTGTGTGCCTTTTACTTGTTACACTTAGAGAGTTAAAGAAAGGGAGAAGAAGTCTAGCCATTCAATCACAGCATCACACATTAGCAGGGCAGTTAGCACAGTAATGTAGCTCAGCTAGCTGAGTTAGCTACTGTTAGCTATTTTAATTTTGTTAGAATTATCGAAAATTAGCTTTCAGTTAGCAATGTTTAGCTATTTTTGGTTATTAGAGCTGTCTAGCATTAGGTGTTTACAGTTAACTAGCATTATATATCAGTTTATCATTAGCTAGTTTTATTTAATTCTGATATCTAGAATGAGGTAGCATAGTTAGCTAGCATTAGCTGTTTACAGCAGTACTGTAGGGGTATGTATACACATCAGGCACATTGCTAGGTCAAGAGTGGTCCACAATCTAGTAGATCTGCAGTCAGAACCGACCCCTGATGTGGGACAGGGGGACAACAACTTGGTCTCTAACTGTTCACCAGCGGGCAGAGCTGCAGGGGCAGGGTTTCCGATAAAGTGGCCAGTCAAAGGACAGCTGCCCCGCTTGGGCCTGATAAACTAGGAGAACTGGGTCACCACTAAGCATTCAAGCACCTACAAAGTGGGTGTTTCTGATTAAAAGGCCAGTGACTGTAAGTGCATAAGGTCGGAGAACACAATAAACTTAGTGAAGTCTTTTGGTATGCAGGGTGTGGTCCTACCTGTCTTCCTCAGAGGGAAATCGTCCCTGTAGTCCTGCAGGGGGGGCAAGGGGAACCTGTAGGAGGGAGAAATTCCCCCCAAGGGAGGAGAGCTCTGCTCCAGGGAGGTGTGATGGGACGTCCTGCACACAGAGAAGACAAACTGAACTCACCCTACAGCCATACATGTTAACATCTGGTAACATCATCACTCTGCAAGGTATTCTGGAGTTTTTTGCAAAAAGACACTGTGAAAAGCAGCATATATGGCACTTCCCATTAAAGGGAAACTTCAATAATTTTCCAGAATACCCCCATTTTGAACAAAGAGAGTGGATTTGGTGTGAAACACTAGAGTGTTTCTCTAGTTAGAATTCTTCACATTGGTGGTGAATGGAACCAGACGTCTTTCTCTAAAAGCTCCCTCACAGAAAGTTGTTCCATCAAATGGTTGTGGCTGCGCTGCCTGACACATGACAAACAGTTTTGAGAAGATTTGTGCCTAAAACAACCCCGATTCATGGAGGAGGGATACATGCAGGCCAAATAGTCGCCAAAAACTGATTTAGATCACAATTGTACATCATCAACATCCATATAAACACAGAGACATGTGGAGCTTCACTGGGGGGACAGAGAGTAAAACAGCTGGATTTGTGTTGGAGATGTCTAGTTCCATTCACTTCCACTGTAAAGAAATCAGAGTCTCTACAATCAGTAAGACTGAATGAAATTCTTTACACTTACGTGAACCAGAGTTTTGAGGTGGGTGAGAGCGCATGGCAGGAGCCGCTGGAAATGGGGTCCTTTGTGGATTTATTTAACAGGAACTCCTGGAGCTTCTGTTTGACTTCCGTACTGGCCACTGCACCTGTCCCACCACAGGGTCACACTCATTATGACTATCTGAGCTCAGAACACACACCAGCTCTGAAATCAGCCTGTGCACTGTGCAGAAAATACTTAGAACATACAAATGCATATATATATATATATATATATATATATATATATAAATATA
>JBBPDC010180526.1:0-15954 GCA_037974485.1 Hemigrammopetersius urotaenia | reverse complement strand
ATTATTATTATTATTATTATTATTATTATTATTAGTAGTAGTAGTAGTAGTAGTAGTAGTAGTAGTATTAGTATTATGTATATTACTACTACTAGTAGCAGTAGAAGTTGTAGTTGTTGTTATTAGCTATTATTAGTAGTAGTTCTAGTAGTAGTATTAATAGTAGTGATACTAGTGTTACAATAATGCTGCCAATATTAACAATAGCAAAAATAATAATAGTTAGTAAAAACGACCAGAGGGTTCTTTGATTTGTAAGGATAGTGGGACCTCTTTGGTGCTGTTTTAAGGTATTTAACGAACCATATACAAGAGAACCGTTTACTCAGGAAAAACATTTAAATTCAACCAGTTGGTTCTATAAAACCATTGCCTCTGCAACAGAACCCTTGAAGAACTCTTGTTTAAGGATGTGATACTAATACTAATACTAATACTAATAATAATAATTTTAATAATAATAAAATAACAACAGTGATGATAATAATAATAATAATAATAATAATAATAATAATGCTAGTATTATTATTAACAACAACAACAATGACAATAATACAGATTCGTTAAAAAGAAATGGCAGATTATTCTATAATTTATTAGACTATTTGCGTAAGTTTCTCTAAAGCAGGCGATCTATAAAACTGGGGTTTTGATTAAGATTTTGAGTAATGCAGCGCGTGCTCGTGGAAACTTCGCACAAAGCCTCGCGCGTGTGTGTAACCTACATATATATCAGATACACACTGGTTGTCTTAACAGATTTAAAGAGCAAGACGAGCGCGATGTTTGAGACATTTTACTGTGTATCTTTATTATCCAATCACAAGCTCACACACACCCTCTCTCTCTCTCTCTCTTTCTCTCTCTCTCCCTCTCTCTCTCACACACACAAACAGCCTCTTGCTCAT
Organism: Hemigrammopetersius urotaenia; assembly: GCA_037974485.1. NCBI lineage: Eukaryota > Metazoa > Chordata > Actinopteri > Characiformes > Alestidae > Hemigrammopetersius > Hemigrammopetersius urotaenia. The sequence continues at coordinate 15,046 of JBBPDC010180526.1, read as the reverse complement.
CTGAGCAGCTTTTATTGGTCTTACACTGGTTCCTGCAAAACCATCCGAACACTTTACTGACTGAAAGAGAGCGCGCACCCACACACACTGGCACCAGCACGAGTGTGATGGTGGATTAATCTGAACATAGTGGAAGGAGCAGAACCTGTGGAGACACCGTTAGACTCAAACACACACATTCCGTCATATCCACCATCCTCATTCTCGTGCACAGTTTTCGAGGCTGGAGGGTCTGAGAGCAGTGGGGCTCACTGAGGCTAATCTTCTCTGGAGCCTCTGCTGAAGAAGGTAAGAGCGCTTACTGTATGTGTATCTGTGTGTTTGTGTGTGTGTGTGTGTGTGTGTGTGAGAGAGAGAGAGAGAGAGAGAGAGAGAGAGAGAGAGAGAAAGAGAAACGGAGTGTGTACGTGTGCGCGCGTGTGTGTGTGTATGTGTGTGAAAAAGTGTGTGTGTATGTGTGTGTGGTGCAGCAGGTGTGTTTGACCTCTGACGGACCAGAGCTTCATTCGTTATTTTTCTTTATTTGACTCATGTGTCCCCTCGGTTATTCTTTCCTTTAATCTTTGTTGCACTCTTTCATTCCAGCTTTCATTTCACACGCAGCGTTACCCCGTCGATCGTTTCAAACCTCCACAAATAAATAAATAAATAAACAATGAAATAAATAAGTAAACCGCGTCTTTTAGGGACAATTTGACGCACGGTTGATGTGAGTTCACTTTGGAATCATCAAGTCTAACTGGAGAACTGTGACCTGCAGTCCATATGCAGATCAACCCCTTACAGGAAAACCCCAGTGTTAACACTTAAACACACACACACACACACACACACACACACACAGCTGGAGCATGGTCTTCCACCTGACAACTTTCTGAATGGAGATTCTCCACTGGAAGGACAAATCATGATTCCTAATGGATTATTTAGTTATATAGAACCATAACAGCTCAAAGAAGCATCTGAATCTACAAACTGTTCTGTGCCTGATTAAATTGTTCATTTTTCTGCTGGTGAACAACCTAACGTACAGCATTATGATGAGAATTATGATGGAGGCCTTGGTTCAATGCTGAATTCATTATTTTAACACTGTGTGTGTTAATTCAGTGCGGGAGAACAGTGTGTTTTGACACTTAGTTAATATCTCAAACCCTCCGTTAGACCCCCAGTTCTAATCTCAGACAGTTAATATCTCAAATCCTCCGTCAATATATCAAACTCTTAGTTAATATCTCAGACTCTCAGTTAATATCACATACCCTCAGTAAATATTTCACTCTCGGTTAATATCTCAGTCTCTCTGTTAAACTCTCAGACTTTCAGTTAATATTTAAGACTGTCATTTAACATCTCAGGGTCTCATTTAATATCTCAAGCTCTCATTGAATATCCCAGACCTTCCGTTATTTTCTCTTAAAATGTCATACTTTCAGTCAAACTCTCAGGCCCTTAGTATCTGCGACCCACAATGTCTCAGACTTTCAATTAATATCTCAGACCCTCGGTTTCAATTCTCCTTCTTCGGTTTGTCTTCTTTTTTATTTATGGATCATTTCGGGGCTAATTGGCTCTGCTGTTTTAATACAAACTACTGTTGAGTTCTGACACCAACAGCACATTTATTTGTTTATATGGTGCAGTAAGAGCCACCGCGATGCAAACACGAAAAAAAAACTACAAAATACGAGAAAGTAAAAACATATGAAGTGATGAAGGTCAAAGTGAGGAGCTTTACTGAGGACATGGAAGGAATTAATAAAGTGCCTCAATTTGCACCCCCCCCCCCTCCCCTCTCTGTCTCTCCTCCCACTCTCCCTCGTTCTTCGCAGTTTGTTCCTCCCTCTTTCACCCCTCCTCTCTCTCCACTCCTCCTCTCTGTCAGTCAGAGGAGTGAGGCGCGCGGACAGATTGAAAGTGACACACTCGTCGCTCCCGCTCTCTTTTTCTCCTCCACGGTGTTTTTCGGTCTCGTGCTCTTCGGTTCGTCTAGTCGCGCACATTTCTCGATAAGCTCTTCTTTGGTTTCGATTTTGCATTTCGGTCGCGAGGCTGAATAGCTCGAGCCGGCGAAGACACACGCACAAACACACACCTACAGAGACACGCTTGGTTTGTGGCTCTGGGACTTTTGAGCAGTAAAGAGCTCCTCTCTCTCTTCTCTTCTGTCTCTCTCTCTCTCTCTCTCTCTCTCTCTCCCTCTTTCTCTCTCTCTCTCACACACACACTGCTCTGTCTACAGTTGTGTCCTCGCGCGTCTCTCAGTCTCAGTGCAGAGCGGAACGCAGCTGGTCCAGTTCAGCCCTGGATTCTCTACTTTTACTCAATGGACAAAGTCCTATCGACGGCCAGCCCAGGTACCAGCACGCCTTAAACAGTGAGTACACCTCTTTCTTTAATACAGACACACACACACACACACACACACACACACACACACACACACACACACACACACACACACACACACACACACACCAGTCCGGGTACTAGTACGCCTTAAACAGTGAGTACACCTCTCTTTCTGTGATACACACATGTACAAACACACACATTAGTACCTGGGTTGGAGTGTGTGTATGTATGAGTAAGACGTGTATATATATACTGTATATATATACACATGTATATATATGTACACACACACACACACACACACGCACACACACACTCCAGCCCAGGTACCAGCATGCCTTAAACAGTGAGTACACCTCTCACTGACACACACACTACACACCAGCCTAGGTACCACACACACACACACATACACCACACACACACACACACACACACACACACACACACACACACACACACACACACACACACATGCTCATACATACATACACACACACACTCATAAATACTTAGATACACACACACAAACACACACATGATTACTCTAATACACAGAGCAACATACATGCACTCTCAGACACTCATAAACACACTCCGACGCACACACACTTAAACACATTCACCGACACTCATACACACATGCACGCTTTCTCAAACATATTCAGAACCACACAGAGCAACACACACACACACTTAGAACAACACACACACAGAACAACAAATACACACTCACACACACACTCACGCGAACAACAAACGCGCGCGGAGGGTGAAATACAGACCCGAGCTGAATTCATTCTCAGTCAGGCTCCGCTCCTTCAGATTTTAATTTCACCACATTAAAGTGCCTGCCTGTCTTTAATGACTGCAGCAGCTCAGGCACTTCATAAAGCGGTCATAGCGCCTGCAGCTCTCACACACTGTCGGAGAACATCAGTCCTGATGTGGGCTGGAGAACCAGCAGCGCGTCTGGATCGGAGCGGAGCGGAGTCCCGTCTCCTCTTAGAATTCTTCATCCGTACAATCAGACACACATTACTTGAATATAGGCTACACATTTCTGTTTAGATTATTATATTTCGGTATTTATAGTTACAGTACAGAGACTGTTATTCTCTATTCTGAGACAATAATAAAAAGTGTTTTTATTATTATTATTATTATTATTATTATTATTATTATTATTATTATTATTATTATTATTATTATTATGACTATTATTATTATTATTATTATTATTATTATTATTATTATGACTATTATTATCAATACTACCACTACTACTACTAATAATAATAATAATAATACAACAGCCTGCTGCTTACTATTATCAATAATAATAGTAATCTAACAATACTGCTACTACTACTACTATTATTATTATAAACCTCAGCAAGCAATTTCACTAACAAATACAAATAGTGGGTAATATAAATCTACAATAATAACTTATAAATAATAACAAAAATACTACTAGCAATACTACTACTACTACTACGACTACTACTACTGTCACTAGCTAATAATAATAATAATAATAATAATAATAATAATAATAATAATAATAATAATAATAATAATAATAATAATAATAATAATGATACTGAAATCCAGCTTTAGTAGTATATTACAACAACGTGTATAACAATTAATAATGGTGATATGACAACAACCTGACTACTACTAATAATATTAATAAACATGAGCAGTTAGTTTCACTGAATGCAATCAGACGGTTTTTCTTTTGCGTGAATGGTTTGACAATTCACAACAATCTTTTTAAAAAGATTTTAAACAAGTTTCAAGTTCAACCTGCGCTGACTGTACCTGTGTGTCAGAGTGAACTGATCTGGGGCCTGAAAGTGGAACAGGCTCTTTGAGTGTCAGAGTGAACTGATGTGAGACCTCGTTAGTGTCTGTGCACTGACAGTGTCAGAGCAGATCGATTCGCTCTTCCCCCCTCAGATGATGATCTAAGCTCTGATCTGATCCGGCACAGCTCTCCCCACTTTGGGAGATTATGTGGTTTTAGTGGTCTTTGAGTTGGAGGGGGGTGTTTGAGGACTTTTTTGTTCTTTATCCAGATCCAGCGCTCCATTAACACAACGTGAACGTGCCTGCCAGCACACACACACACACACACACACACACACACACACACACACACACACACACACACACACACACACACACACACAGAGGGATATGTATCCATGCATTAAAACACACACCGTGTGTGCGTGTGTGTGTGTCATTAGACACGCTATTAGACATGCATGATTAGGAAGGAGTGTGTGGTTTCTTTCCTCCCTTCTTTCAGTTCATTTCGAGAAAGTTTGCACTTTCTGGTCTTCAGTTATTTTTTTGCTGATTTCGCGGCGCGCACTGTGTGTGAGTATGTGTGATACGCTTGTTTAATAGTAGACTGTAAAATAAGATTAAGATTGTCTTAATCCACACTGGGACACTTTATGTCTTTTCTATTTATGAAACTTTTATTAATGTTCAATTTTTAATTGAATCGAAACTTCACGTCTTAAAAACCAGGCCACATTTACTTCTAAATTGAGACAATTGTTGCTTATTGATGTGAGAAATTTAGATTGTAGAGTTTTTATTTATTTCTTGTTCACATTTACTGTGAATTAGCTTAACAAATCAGACCAATTTTCCCTCACAATTAAAGTATTTCATTAAAATAAGTTATTATATAAAATAAGTCACTGTAAACATATTTTGCTACTGAATTCTATTCATCTTTTCTGTTGTTTGGAAACCTTCTTTATCGCGTATCTACAAAATGGTTATACATTATACATGTTATAATATTCATATTATATAATGCTCGATATAATAAGTTTGCATGCGTTTTCGCGGTAGAAGTCTTTAACTGTAATAATATTTTATAACAAAAACTTTGTGTTTTGCCCGAAATAAAGAGCGAATAGTTCTTTAAGTATATGGACGTTATTTCGTATGTTAGTTAGTAGCTCTAGAAACACTGCTGTATCTGATAAACCAGAGAAAAAAGAAATTTCATAAAAGAAAACGGTCCTAACATGAATCCTGAAATAAAAAAGTCGAGAAACTGATCAATGCCGCGTCATAATATCAGCAGAACAGAACATAAAAGTTACAATATTTACGATAGCAAATCAAATGTATTTAATGAGTCGAACAAAATAAAATAAAGTAAAAAAGAAACCTTAATACAATAGTTGAAGTTTCTACGCAGCTGTTCTCCTCTGTTCCTCTTTTTGGAGGATCGAAATAAATAAACTCCCTCAAATATTCTTAATTCTTATTTTAAAAATAAACCGGAAAACAGTTCTATCGAAAATGCCTAGAAGTTTGTAACTGCTGGACTGCCTCTGATTATTAATTACCCCAACTCTCAGTTTTAATAAACCATTTGTTTTTCGAAATAAGATTGGATTTCTGATTTTTATTAAGTGAAATTAATAAAGCAAAAGCACATGGGGAGACCATGATTGGGTATCATGTTACATGTGAGAGCCCCCCTTCTTGAGCTTAATGCCATTCAGGTCAATTATATTTGAAAAGCCATTCTTGTGACTTCAGTCTGAACCTAAAAAGAGAGAGACATGATTAGTGGACCACTGTGTTGCTTCCAATATTCTCTTGAGCCTGGCTTTATACCATTTGTGCTCCCTTTTCTTTCTCTCTCGGACCTGATAGAAAAAGATAAAATCCACCCCAGCAGCACAGTTTAAACTCTGTGTGTTAAGTCGGATGTGCAGACAGCAGCTTCTCCTAATTCCTCAGACCCCAGACCCCTTCTAAAGCATGTAAACTAGTGAATGGATTAAAACTGATCAATTTCCAGCAATAGTTTTTGCCAGTTGCTTTATATCATGCCTGGCCTTTAGTCGGCCTCGATGCTGAACTCTGTCTTCACACTTCAGTTTGGGTTTGTTTACTCCTCCAGGCTCTTTTCTCTCTCCAGGCGGTGACTATTGTCGTTTCAGATCTTTTTTTGATACATTGCTCTGATTTCAGTCCTTTTAGGTTTCGGATGTTATTTCTTTATTCTTCCCTGTAGTTTGTTCGGTTAAGGTATCTAAGAGTGCAGGTTTCAGGTGCTTAACTCAGCCCTTCTTTCCTGCTTTGTGGTTCACCAATTTGCACCAGTATATCTGTGTGTTACGAACAGATTCATATGTACTACAAATAGTATTAATTCAGTGTTTTACATATAGCTGAAACTCCTATGCATCTAGTAATTGTGTTCTAGTAGTTTTGTGGAATTTATGTCCGACAGACTCTAACGGCAGACGGGCACTCTTACAGCCTCCCTGGGTCATTTCTTGCTGTATGCGCTGTAGGGCGGTTGTCGTGGGCCGCCGAGTCCCAGGCCCCAGAGAATGCACTTCTTAAAACGTATTTAACATTATTCCTTAACACGTGCAGTGAATCCGAGATTTCCATCTACTGTTTCATCATCAAGATTAATTAAGTATTAAACATTGTTCTATACTTGGACACGTGATGTGTGCTCAAGGATGTCGCTTGGTTCAGAAACATCCCTGCTGTCTCCAGTGTCCTCTTAAAAATAAACTTACCCGAAACGGTTCTTCGCATGATGCCACAAAATTATCGTTTCCATTGGGTTCCATCAAGACTTCTTTCAATTGCCTTTTTAAAAGTGAATTTTTTCTTGCCACGTGAGTGTGTCTTTTTTAAAGCTTACGGATAAAAAGGTAAATGTACTTGGAAGAACATATAAAAGAGTGAAGAAACTTTGTGGAACCTCTCACACTCTATTTACACAGAGGTTCTATAGGGAACTTAATGTTCTTCTATGGAATGGTATCTTCTTGTTTAGGTTTAATATGTGTAGTAAGACGTCACTTGTGTTTATGTGTGTCTGTGTGTGTTTGTGCTCATGCATGTGTGTGTGTGTGTGTGTGTTTGTGTGTGTGTATTTTACAGTCCTGCTCAGTGTGTTTGTCTACCATGTGTGACAACTGTGGGAGTTATTCCTATGAGTCAGTGTGTGGTCCTTGGAAGTGTCAGAGCAGCGAGACTGCGCTGTGGTTAGTATATGGGTGTGTGTATGTGTACGCACACCCATATACGCATACATTCTTGCCTGTGTGTGTGTGTGTGTGTGTGTGTGTGTGTGTGTGTGTTTGTCTGTACATGCGCAGTCGAGAGAGGACATACTAAAGTCCTGCCTCCAACTCTTTATCTTTTACTATCAAATGAGATGTTTATGAGCGAGCAAACATGTTCTCCAGAAGGGTCCCTGTACCCCCTTTGTTTTTGTCTCCTTGCCACATAACACATTTACACACACGCCCAACGTAAAACTGCCCTTTTGTGCTCTCTTATAATAACTTTAATAATAATCTCATTGCATATTGTATTAACTGGCTCCGTATGGACCTTCATTTACTCTCTCTCAGTCTTATTTGCCCTGTTTAACATATTCTAGTCTAGCTCTTGACTTATTTGTAAATCCTGTTTAATCTTCTCCGCTGGTGATCTGCGTGGCTGATAAGTTATCAGTCTCTCCCGTCCTTCCCAACACACACCTGGGCAGGAGAGACACTCCAGGGGCCTTCGTTGACGTCCCTCCATCTCTCCACTCATCCTTTATCAGTGCTCCAACTGGGCCCATGTTTTAATAACCCTGCAATAAATGACTATCACGCAACTATTCCATGGCTGGCAAGGTTAACGCCTATGCATGTTGCTAACAAACAGATATGGGCTAATAGTGCAGCGCAAGACAAACCTAGCTTTATCTCAGGCTTCTATTAGTCGTTATTAAGCGCCGGGTAAAGGGCTTCTTCTATTTAATAGGTTTTGAAGAGTCGATCAGTGGGGAGGCTAGTGTTATTCAGTCACATTCTTCACTCTACTCATCTTCCCTCCCCTCTTTATTACACTGATATTGTTGATCGTACTTAGTCTACTATTATTCTATTATTAATCCCAAAATCTCTCCAGCACATTTCTATGTAATCTGTACCTGCTGCATCTGTGTCATGCAATCAGTTACTACATACTTTTAATCCCCTTGAATTTAGAGAACATAATTGTTATTATTGACTTTAAACACACAACAGGCACCTGATGAAGCAGAAAGATTGAAGACCAGGTTGAAAAATATAAAACTTTTTCAAACCATACTTTGATAATGACTATGTATCATTCGGTAGCCGCTAAAAAACAAATAAGAGATGCAATTATGAGAGTGGGGAAATGAAGTGTGGGTCCACATACAGACCCTTAACGCATCTGTTCGCGATAACGGCCAAGAAACATTAGGTTCTTTAAAACTGTGAAGGAGCTACAAGCTAATAAAATATTAATGTATAGTCAGGGGTTGACATAATTGTTTTGCTCTAGTACACTAATGAGTACCTATATTAATGAATTGGTACGCACCCAAATTCAATGTCGAGGGGGCGGGCCGTGAAGTCGAGGGGGCGGGGCACGCAGTGACAAGCGCTGACATTCAGACCAACTCTGACTGAATTGTGATTGGCTCAGAAGCAAGGCTCTCTGGATCGACCGGAACCATATTTTAAAACGTCAGAATTATTTTTCTTTTTAAGGTTTCCCTTTCCTGAGTGGTGGTACTAAGAGATCCAGTATGAAGTTACTTAAATTAGGTACGCATTTGCGCAATGATGACTGAAAACAGGTACGCATTTGTCGTACCACATACGTCAATTCTTGCTTGCCTACCGCTTATATCAATCCTGTGTATAGTGTTGGGAGCCTCTACCCCATCACTAAACATGATGCTTGCTTCATGTCTAAATCATCACACACGTGCCTCAAGACATGTATGGGTGCTATCTCGAATATACTTGCTTATGTGTTTTTTGGTGCTGCTCAAAATGGACAAAAAAGCGACACCGCTAAAATGCCTGTTATTTTCGTGAAGAACAAGATAGAGAGAGAGGCTTGAGGAGTCCATTAGTCTTGGACGCGCCGCAGTTTGGTTTACTCTCCCAATTTTTTACTCGCACTCGTTCTCCCCCTGTTGTTTACACGGACAGTGTGAACGCACAGTGAGGTCAGTAGTCCAGCATTTACTACCCTCCATTTCCTGTGCATGGCAGAAATGGCCCAGAGGCCACTCTCTTTCTCTCGCTCATTCTCTCTTTCTCCCTCTCTCTGTTTCTCTCTCCCTGTCTCTCCCTCTCACACACTCTCTCTCTTTCTCTCTCTCTCTCTTTCTCTCTCCCTCTCTCTTTCAATCTTTCTCTCTCTCTGTCTCTCTCTCTCTTTCCCTCTCTCTCCCACTCTCTCTCGTTCAGTCTTTCTCTCTCTCTCTCTCTTTCGATCTTTCTCTGTCTCCCTGTGTCTCTCTTTCACTCTCTCTCACTCTCTTTCTCTCTCTCTCTGTCTCTCTCTCTCTCTCTCACTCTCTCTCTATGTCTCCCTCTGTCTCTATCTCTATCTCTCCTTCTCTCTCTCTTTCTCTCTCTCTCTCATTTTCGATCTCTCTCTCTCTCTCTCTCTCTCTCTCTCTCTCTCTCTCTCTCTCTCTCTCTCTCTCTCTCTCTCTCTCTCTCTCTCCCTCTTTCTCTGAGCAATAAGGGAACAGAAAAGAAAGATGAGTGCAAGATCCAGAAGGAGCAGGACCAGTAGAGAGAGAGAGAGAAAGATACAAAGAAAGAGAAATAGAGAGAGAGAGTGTGTGAGAGTTTGAGAGTGTGAGAGAGATAGAGAGAGAAAGAGACAAAAAGGGAGAGGGAGAGAAAGGGAGAGAGTGTGCGAGAGAGAGAGAGAGAGAGAGAGAGGTGGGGAAGTTGCCTGTGCCGTGTGGTCGTTGCAGTTTGGAAACCGTAGCCTCTCGGGACATGAATTCTGTTCCACTCCCAAGCCTGGTTTCTCTCAGCCAGCACTAAACATAACAGCCGCTGGGCATTGCAGTAATACATAGCTGCACTCGTGAAAATATAGGTTCCTTAATGGTTCTTGTCTGGGACATACGGTTCTAGCAAAAGACATTCATTAATATAGAATCCTTACAGCCTTCTTCAGATTCAAATTTCCTTTAAGAACCAGGTTCTTTAGTAAAAATGATTCTTTTAACTTTCACCTTTCTTTCACACTGAACTTTCACACAATCGTTACGCACAAAACATCAAATTATTTAGGAGTCTTTTATTCAACTGTAGATTGCTTTAATGGTTTATTAAGATTGGACATTTATCTCCTTGACAAGATATCGTCTGTGGAGGAAGATAACACACACTGATTGCACTTTTATCTGTAATGCTTAAAGTAAAACATTACAGGTGAAGTAATGGCAACCTTATGTTGTGTTATATATTTTCTAAAATGCTAATAAATAAAGAATGTCCTTGTAGGAAAAAAATCAACAAAACAAGTAATTTGATCAGTTTTAAATTAAAAAAAATTAATTTTAAATTAAATAGGTTTTACAGTAAACTTTTTGAAAAGCTCCTTAAAGAACATTTCAATGGATGCTTCTAAAATCATATTGTAAAATAGAATAAGTGAGTGTGAATAATTTTAATCCTCAGCTTAAAGTACAGATTGGAATATTAATTTGATAAAGGAGTTTATGCACCCATTTTTCATAGAATTGGTTCTTCAGGGAACTAAAATGGTTCTTCTCTGAAATCACTACAAGAAACCTTTGTGGCAGCATCTTTTAAGAGTGTATTTGACCTACTGTCTGCATCCCCCATGCTCATGATGACCCATATGAAGACTTTTGAAGGGTTATTGATATCTATGGCAGGGTGTAAATGTTTTGACATTAAAATAGTTCTACCTGCATCATTTACAGGTTTTAACAACAATTATTGTCTGAGCACCACTGAGTTAATTATTTCAAACATTTAATATGGACAAATCACATAGATACCTGTATCTATTTTTATATTTTTAAAAAGTACTTTTAAAAAAAAAGGATTTTATATGCCGTGCATCATGTAACAATAATGGCAATAAAACCTTTAGAGCTGCAACTACACAACAGTGCCCTCAGCTTCTGTCTTTGTTGACTGATTAAGTGTAGAAGTGTCTGACCAAGCACAAGCATACATTAAGACCAGAATTCAAAACATTTGTTGTCAGAAGAACAATAAGTCCAAGTGCAATAGTTTGCAATAATATATATATATGTATATATTGCAAAGTAGTGCATAAAATACTTTTTTTAGAGTAGATACAGGCATCTACATCAGAACAATACATCCAAAGTGTAAGTCTGAAGAACTGATAGTTGCAACAAAAATGTATGAAGTTTGGTCTTTGCTAAAAAGTTTGGTCCTTTAAAAATAAAAAAAGCTATAAAAATGTTTCCTCATTCCTGTACCGACCAGCAAAACATGGCTTTATACATTGTCATCTATTGTCGAGTGCAATCTCCTGGTTGGGGCTCATTCTTCAGCATCATTTGGATAACCATTCAGTGAGAATAGAGACACAGGAACTGAGTTATCTCCTCTGTCAAATATTTGTAGCTTAGGAAGAGGGTGTAGGAGGAGAGACCGGCAGACTGATGGAGGCTGAGATCCAGACAAGCTCTTGATTATGATCAGTGGCCTCATTAGGCTCAGGCAGGTCAGGACCTGTGCTTTACTCAGCAGGTAAAGAAGGAACAAGGCGATCAGCCTCAAATCAGCTGATAAATAGATGAAACAAGGTGAGGAACTTAGGTAGGGGGGACCTAAGTTCCTCACCTAGGGGGGAGGATTTTGATGGCTGGTGTGGCAATAAGATAGATAGACAGAGGCCAAATCTACAGAAGAAACAAAATGGAGCCCCTTCAGTTTTGTTCCACTACTACTGTATACAACTACTGAGTTTTTTTTGTTTAAGGGCCTACATTTTGCAGATGAGGTTCATGTACAACATGTTATTTACCAAAAAGATCTCTACATGAACATTTTCCAAACTTTCTTTATCCCTTAGAGTTCAACTGGCTGTTTTGGTTACCAACTAAATATTTAAATAATGTTTATAACAATTGGTTGTCCTACATTGTACCTCTTCAAAAAGCAGCCCAGACTGAAACACTCCTTAAAACTTCTTCATGAATGGGTAGAACTAAGTTGTTGGAAGCTGAATAAGGGAAAATAGGTCAATGTACAGAGATTGCGGTACGCAAGCAAGAATTGACATATGTGATACGACAAATGCGCACCCGTTTTTAGTCTTCACTGTCCAAATGTGCACCTAATTTGAGTAACTTCATTCTGGATCTCTAAGTACCACCACTCAGGAAAGGAAAACCTTAAAAAGAAAAATAACAATGACGTTATAAAATATGGTTCCTGCCGGTCCACAGATTCTTGCTTTTGCACCAACCAAAATTCAATCAGGTCTGAATGTCAGCACCTCTGTGTCACTGTGTGCCCCGACCCCTCGACTTTACGGCACGCCTGTCCAGAGAATAGTGTTCTGTCCCTGTGGTCCAGGATAAACTTTTGGAGATCCTGTGCGATGCTGGGTTAAAATCCCCAGCTGAGTGAGATGCAGTTAAAATGATCACGCCATGGTTGGTGGTGGTGGTGGCCTAGTGGTAGGATACCTACCACTGGACAAAAGAGGTCATGGGTTCAAATCCTCCCTTCAGCACCACCACTGGGTCCCTGAGAAAGACCGATAACCCCATGTTGCTCCAGGGAGACTGTCCCCTGTAGTTAGGGAATGGAAGTTGCTTTGGATAAAAGCATCTGATAAATGCTGTAAATGTAAATGGTTCCAATGCCCATGGTAAAATGAAAAATTTTGAAGTTGGGTGCCTACCAATTAATTAATATAGGTACTCATTAGAGTACTAGAGCAAAAAAGTATGTCAACCCCTGTCAATGTATCAAGTTTAAAGGACCTGCACATAATGTAAAGGTTCCTGAAAGACCCCTAAACTGGTAAGGAACCTTTACATTATGCTCATGTTCTTTATACTCTCAAAACAGTCACATGTCATTTACAAAACTTTGAAGAACTCCTTCTGTGATACTTCTCAAAGATCCCACTGTGAGAGCATTTTTTGAAGTGCAGCGAATGCTGAGACTTTAGTAAGGCAAGTTGTTCCACAGTACATTCCAATAGAAACTTGTGACTACAGTTTTCGTGTTTGTTTTCATAAATTTTACAGGAAAAATAGGTCCTGACATTATGGGGAACCAGAAGAAAACCTACAGTGTCAGGACAAAAACTAAATCTACATATTTATTTTTTTAAAATCGAAAGCAAAAGCATTCCTTTGGTGACTGGGGTTAGGATTAGGGTTAGGTTTGTGGTTAGGCTTGGAAAGGTCTTATTACGTGTAGATACTTACATGTACAGTGTTGTGAAAACTGGGCAGCAAGTGTATTTTGGCTTGTAAAAGACCGTTAAATTTTAGAATAAATGTAAACAAAAAGTAATGCTGTAAAAATTATTAAGATTTTTTGTTGTATTCAAAACAATGTAGCAAAAAAAATGACATGGATTTTTAAAAAAATGATTACCAGTGTAGCTGATTTAACTAAATGTTCTACAGAGTGGGAGGGGCTCTATGGATCATAGCCATTCCACACTTTATGCTGTAATAATATGTGTAATGGTTGCTTCACTATTAATTCTGTACATGTGTGAGTGTGTTATTCTAATTATGCCTGTATATTCTACTGTGCTGATAACACTGAAGCGGTACTGCAGCCTGTCATTCTTGCACAGTTTGGCGTGTCGCTCTTTATGCAGCCCTGGACCGTCAACACATTTATTTCCACTGAGATGACGTTTCTCCTCCCTTCTCCTTTCTACCGCTCGCTTTCCCTGGCCTTGCCGTTTTAATCACAGAGGGGCTAATGTTTTTAATTTATTATTCATTTTGAAAAATTCAACCCAGCTCGTAATTTTCCATGTGTGTGTGTGTGTGTGTGTGTGTGTTGTTGTTTTTTTTTTTTTTGGCCTGCAGCAATTGGAAAAAATGTATTGAGCATATGTGAGGAGGAGGACCTGAAAGGTTTGTGTAGCTCTCCTCCTCTTCCAGAGGGAAGACATGATGTAAATTAGGCTCCTCCTTTTACTCTTTCACCCAGGCGAGGCTGGCCTTTGCTCAGCTGGGCATTACCAGTATTAAAGATCTGGCTGCTAAACATAAATATAAAAAGGAACTCCAATAGAACACACACATGCACATTATTTATACAACTACTGACCACAGGGGTCACAATGACATTTGTACCAATAGAAACAGCGCACCTTCCACACACACACACACACACACACACACACACACACACACACACACAAAGCTCAGTTTACATTCTCTGTAGACGCTGGTGCAGAACGAGGCACTGGGCCTCTGCCTCTGTGTTTGTTGATTGCAGTGATAAGTAAAGCAGTGCTGTGGGTTCTAGGACAGGGCCCTCAGCCTCAGCTCTGCCACTACACCTACCTGTGGAGAACACACAAACTAAAGGACAGATGCTAAATGGCTAATTTGGACATTTTAGATCTTCTGGCACCTTCCTTGAAGATAAGCGATGATGTGGAGCTTATTGTGGAAATTCTGCAAAATGCAGAAGAAGGCCCACTGCAAAAATGGTTTAATCATTATAATGTAGGTGGATGGTCAGACACCTAACACAGATACTTACAGATACTTTCTCTCTCTCTATCTCTCTCTCTCTCTCTCTCTCTCTCTCTCTCTCTCTCTCTCTCTCTCTCTCTCTCT
>JBBPDC010180519.1:0-15955 GCA_037974485.1 Hemigrammopetersius urotaenia | reverse complement strand
GTTAGGACTCGACGGATCCGGTTCAATCGAGACCTCGGATTCGTGATTCGTGAGTCATTTAATGGATCCGGGTGATTGACCAGGATGAGTCGTGAATCGCTCAGCTCTAGTGGTCACCCACATTCCATGTCAGACATTCAACATCTTTGGGGAATCTATGAACGTATCTTCTTTGCGGGAGTAAAGCTGGGAGCTGAAAAGAGAGTTCCTGTGTACAGAGCAGTCGAGAGCCAACTGCTATTCCAGTGTGGGGACAGCGGTCACAGAGATCCCGCTCTGAGCGTTCCAGTTTCCAGGCTGGCCCTGAGGGCGTTCCCCCTTACGTTCTTCCGGCTCCACAACTGGTCACGAGCTGGGTCTGCGTCTCACTCGCTCTCTCTCTCTTCTGTGTGCTTACAGGAGTGACTGGCTGCCCTGTGAAAGTTTGTGGCAGCACGGAAGGACTTATCACTGATCAGAGGACAGTAATGGGGCTCCCTGTCTTAACGTTGTGGGCTAAGCGGGATCCTCGAAGGTCACTGGAGATGAGGATTTATCGAGGAGTGGAGAAACTCCTGGGTGGTTGTGCCCTCAAGCTAGTTGCCTGTTTTGTACATTTCTGTTTAAATAAACTGTCTCTCTGGACGCTTGTTGCACGCTGCTGTGTCTCACCCCTTCAGACGACATGATATAAATATAGGGACCTCCCAAACAGGTGGCCATTTTCTGTCTAGTATGAAAAGCGTTTATAACACCTTTACTTTATATTTTTGTTTTGTGTTTTTAATTTTGTCGTAGTTACTCTTTGATTGAAAAAAACATTAATAACGCCTCACTGTGACTTTACCTTGAAATACAGTAAGACTCAAAACATCATTTTCGTGAGTCATCCATTACAGGTCTTGTAAAAATGCTAATAAAAAAATCTCTTCTCAGCAATAATTAACTTAACTGTTATCCAAATGGATTTGCCCTGTGAAGTATGTGGAATATTCAGAAAACAGATATTTTACAGGATCTTGCAAAAATCCAAAGCTCAACCCTGTGACCTAAATCTACATTGCTAAGAGTAAGTTATTAATTGGAAGCAAATTAAAAAAATGTCCAAGATCTATGCTAGTAAACGACATGTGTATTTGCTAATTCTACCTAGTTTGGGGAAGAACCTTTTCTATTCCAGCATGACTGTGTCCCAGTGCACAAAGTAAGCTCCATGAAGAAATGGGTGGGTGAGGTCAGCATGGAAGAACTTGACTGGCCAAACAGAGCCCTAACCTCAACCCCATCCAGCACCTTTGGCATGAACTGGAATGAAGATTCTGAGAAAGACCTTCTCATCTAACATCAGTGTCTGACCTCATAAATGCTCTACAGAATGAATGGACACAAATTCCCACAGAAAACTATCCAAAGAGAGTGGAAGCTCTTATAGTTGCAAAGGAGGGTCAAGTTTGAATTTAGTGTCAGTGAAGTCCCTGTTGGTGTAAGGTGTCAGCAGCCCAATACTTTTGTCCATTTAGTGTATAATGGGTGACTCATGATAAAAATTTCAAACATGAGAAATTAAATTGATTCATGCATTAATGCAAAAATGAAATGATCTTAAACATTTTAAAAGTCATGCTGAGCTTCTGTCTCCGATGTGTTTTCACTTCGGCTGCTGTGCTAGGTGAGCTCAGTTTTACACATTTTTTAGAGACTGTAGTATGTTTTATGTGATATTAAACCAGAGCCAGTTTAACTGCACAGGGGGTCATAAGCCATTTACTAAGATTTTATTCATGACCTTGAAACACAATTCATTCTGGAAGCCACTCGTATAAATTCTCAACCTGAAAGTGGATCAGAAGTCGTTATGATGTTGTTTAATGTTTTGAACAGACTCATCCAAGGGTTCTCTCCTTTTAATTAAAAGCAGTCTTTTGAGACTAGCGCTGAGATATTCATAGAAAAGAATGTTTATGCAAGAAAATGCTTGCGATCTGGCCTCCCCTGAGCACTGTACCAATGATTTTAGTACCTTTCATACACTCATTTATTCAATATTCGAGCTGCTGGTCCTTACCAGGGTTGTCGAGGGGGTGCTGGAAACTATCCCAATGGTCATAGAGTGAAAGACCTATGAGCACTGGCATGGACTCCAGCACCCCACTGCAACCCGTGTAGGCACTCATGCTGTCAAGTTGAACGGAGGTCGTTCTTCTGTTAAGCAAACAAGCAGACAAACCAAACACTTGTTTGAGGAGAACAGTCTTCATGAATCTCGCCAAATGGCTGATACATACCAACAATCTGACACATGCTGTCCTGTTCCACAAAGGCCGTTCTTCTCTTAAACAAACAAGCGGTTGGTTCATGCACTACAATAGTGGGGAATTGCCCTCAACTTACTTGTAAGCTATTACATTTGCAGGTGCAAGAGAAGGGGGATCAAGACTAGGTCTGAATAATGTGCTATTCATTCAGTAGCATTTAGCAGCAGGACACTAAGAGGTTGAGATGGAGAGGTTGAGGGAGAGATGGATGAATGGATCGTGAGTGGGGCTCTTGGTGTTTATCTCCACCCTCCTGTGTGTTCTCATCTTACTGAATCAGTAGGGTATCACTCTGGCAAATGGCTTGAGCAGGAGCTAATGGTGAGCTAGCAGCAGGCCTGGCAGTGCTTATCCAGGCGCTATCAGATTAGCGGGACCCATTCCTCTTCTAGACAGACCAGCTTTGCTTACTTACAAGTCCATTTTACTTGGGTTGTGTCACAATGTGCTGTTTTGCCTGTTTTAAACATCTGATTTTAAATTTATAGTTGTGATGTAACGACCACAAACGCATATTCACATTAAAGGAATGGTTTGGCAAAAAGGTCCAAATTTTGCTCCTCTAATTTAGTATTAAAGCTAAAAGGCTAATGTTACTTGCAAGCACTAAAAGACAATAGTCACACAAATATTTTTCATAAATATATTACCAAAACCTCCCTTAACCTGCTCAAATTACACTCGGTTCTGCACTGAAGTGGTAAAGACTTTGCAAGCTCCAAGCATGATTAGACAATGGGATCCATGTTCAGAAACCACTTCAGGAATAGGAGTGCTAACCTAGAATTCAGCTGTACAATATGTACAAAGGAATCTGATCCAAGATAGAATGTAGTACTTTTCTTCCTATTTTATAGCTCACAGTAAGTCATTCTATATTCTAAAACACATACACAAATCTGCACCACCTTAATAAAGAACTGGATAAGTGGAAAGACATTTTATGGAAGGATATTAAATAATTTGGGTGACTATTAACTTGTTTGTTAGCAAAATTAGCCATGTAGATCTATCTGGACCCTGTTTGGCTACATCTGGCTACGTTAAAATTTTCGCTGAACTGTTCTTACTCTATATTCTTATGTGCAGTTTCATATCTAGCTTTCAGATTCATGTCTAACAGCTAAAAGGCAAATGTCACATTTTTTAAAACATATTGCTAAACAAGGCACAAGAAAATAGGTCATTTACATTTCTCGGTGTTAAAGGCACAGTGATCGCATATTTCATCCTATGAGATACAGAGAGGTGAGGGCCAGGGTTAGGGTCATATCAGAATGACTTATGACTGTTTTTGGTACGTAAAACCACACTAAAATGATGGGAAACATAAATTATGTTAACATAAATATACATATAAAACATTTAAAAAAACAGTATTCAGGCCTGTTGCGATGGAGCGGCACAGCAGTTTGCTCTGGATGATTTAAAGCCTCTTTACAGACATCTCTGTGGTTATTGCTCAGCAGGGCAAACCGAGGCTCTGCTCCCCAGCGTACTCTGCACAGTCCCTTTATCATAATGAGAGAGACGGGCGGACTTTTAAGTGGTCTCAGTAATCATAACACCACAGAGACTGAACCAAAGCCGTAGCAAAAAAAAAAGCCTACTGATGTGGGTTGGAACCGGCTGCCTAGAAAAGCAAAACCGGCACGTGTTTCCCATTGCTCCTTAGCCAAAGCGGCAAAACCATTAAAAGGAGAAGAAGATGAATGAGTGAACATTTAGAGCAACATTATCAGGAACAAGCCACGCTCAGTATCGCTCTCGTAAACACCATGAGCTGTGCAGCATGTGCTGTTAAAAGGGCCATATTCTACATTTTTCGTGTATTTTATTTTCCCTCTGAAGTTAGGATGTTGTTTTTATGTTACAAAAACAGTCATAATTCTTCCTTACATGATCATTTTCTTCACAGCCAATTTTTTATCCCTTAGAATAAAACAGACTTGTTTTGTCACTGCGCCTTTATGTCATATGAACATGACCTCTGTTCTAATTGGCTGCCCTGTATTGTGCCTCATTCAAAAATGCTGTTTTTTAATGGTCTGTTCCAATGTCTTTACAGCTAAATTGTTCAGTTGTTTGTTTATTAAATTATTGACTATTTATTAACTATTTAATAGGCAATAAAGGCACTGGCATTAATTTACCACAGGCTACATGCACAGGCTACTATGCAACACATTCCAGTCAAAACAATGGATGTGCACACTTTAGATGAAGGATTCAGAGAAGCATACATTTTCATAGAAATTATGCCAAACTAACTTGATTTAAATGAGCAAACAGGGCAGAGATGGTAAAGAAGAAAGTCCAGGGCCATTTTTTTTGTCCCAGTCTGTCCATTGTAGCAGACAATGTCCACCAATGATCCAAAACATTACCAGGCTTCTATGCTTGTGACCTCCCAAAACATGGACCCCGCAAGGCCTGTCAGGGATCACTGTGGTATCTGACACCAAGAGCAGTAGATCCTTGTAACTTGCATGGTCCTGTAACTTGCATGGTGGAGCACCATGCTGGTCCAGCTCTTCCCAAAGATGCTCAATCAGACTAAGATCTAGGCAAAAACTTGAACTCTTCTATATGTTCCTCTAACCATTAACTGAATAATGTGTGCAGTGTAGTAAGGCACCTTTTCCTGCTAAAGGAGGTCAGAACCATTAGGGAATATCATTGCCATGAAGGTGTATCTGTTCTGAAACAAACTGACATTCTCATAAATACTAGGACCCAAGATTTCCTAGCAGAACATTGTACAGAGCATCACACTGCCTCTACCAGTGTGTCCTCATCCATCTCTTCCTCAGATAAATGGCACACACACCTACCCCTATTTGCTGTAAAGTCTTGTAAAAAGAAATGTTTCTGTTGCTGTGAGTTGTTTTCATGATTCAAATTGTCGCAGCCACCAGGAAGGCGACTGAAGTAATGCAGGTGGGAATTCTGTGACATGTGGACAATGTTTCTGTTTTTAAAACCGTAATCTCAAATTCTGTGCTGTGGAAAATCTCAGAAAACAGTATGTAAATACAAGAAAACCGTCTAAAAGTCATTAAGTGCATTGAGAAAAATGACCCCATGTTTGGTTATGCCTCCAACTTTTATGAAGTGGCTCCTTTAATTGTATCTCCAAGAGAATGTGTGAGAAGGTTTAAGAACCGTGCTCTCTAATAAAGCTCTAACTCGTCCAGTGTGTGCCATAGTTCTTGTGCGTGATCTTGGTGAATTCCTCTGCTCTGAGTATCAGTGGAGGTCTAGACCACCTCTGCGTCTGCAACCACCCAGCAGAAGGCTTCTTAATTGTGGTGACACTTCACAGTTGGACAGAAAGAACCCTTTCACCCCACTGTGGCAGAGGGCAGGACTTTAACCGGCTTTCCTTATCTTGCACCACTCTGATTGTCACTGTTTTGTTACATCTAACACTATAAACTGTGTCTAACACCATGACCTTTGTGTAGGACCCTTACGTTATTATTATTAATAATAATGTTTATTAATGTCTCGTTGACCAAACCCATATTAGCTGTATTGTCAGGTAGTTTACCATGTATTGTCAGTTTACCATGATCCTTTGCTATTTGTTTCCTGCCAAAAAAAAATCCAGAGACTTTTCATGTTTCAACGAATATGGTGTTCATCTCAATAAGAAAGACAGACGGGTTTCCAGCCAGTCTGGGGTTTGATTAGGTTCAGAGAGAGTTGGGAAAATGAGAAGGGTGAAAGGAGGAGAGAAGAGATAAAAGTTGTTGTGTGAGATTTGAATTTATAGCTGTTTAAAGCTAGAAAATGTTTGGTTTAGCAATTCTCTATAGGCTCAAATATTAAGCTACATTATTGGGAAACAAATAAGAGGTGTGTCCCAATACTTTTGTCCATATAGACTACATCTAACACCATGATCTATATTTAACCCCATAGACCAGGTCTTGTGGCCTGCATCTTACATGGATTATGTCTAAATCCATAGACTACATCTGACACCACAGACCTCTAACACTACTTTACTATGGACAGTATTTTGGATAGGTGGAGGCAGCCATTACCCTCATCACCACAATTGCTTTACAGTGTTTCCATCTTTTGTGTCACAGCAGTTATTCACTGAAGCCTGTGTTGCCAAATACCAAATAAACTGGCAACTCAGTGGAGGTTCATGGACCCCAAAGACCTCCTCTCTATTTATGAGCTCTACAGAGCCTTTCCTCACTCACATGTTGTCCTCCACGCACACTCAATTCTGAAGGCACCAAAGGGATGAAAAAAGCCTCTTTGCTTCTTTTGTCATCCCCATCTTTCTCACTTTCTTCCTCTCATGCTCTTCTTTTTTTCTACCTGTCTGCCTGTCGATCGAACTCTTTCTCATTCGCCGAATACAGCTTTCCCAGGAGGCCTGATTTCTGCCCATAATCCATTAGAGAGTGAGCGCGGTGAGTGGCAGTGGTGAACGCTCCTGTCAGCCCAGCTCACACTAATCCCCCTCTCCGCTGCTTTCTCTCGTCTGGCCCCCTGACCCGAGCAGCGCGGCTCACGCGCTCGCCTCGTTTTTCTCCCTGCTGTGTGCTTTTGACTGGCAGCGTGTCCGGTTGTTGTGAAAATGTAGTGGTAATGGTTCACCTAGAAGGGTGTAGGTAATTTGTCCAGTATGTCACTGAATGGTAGATGCTGGTGGCACTGAAATATCTCAGACAATGGGCCACAACTTTTGTCTCTCTGTTAAATGCATAGTAAAGCACATTCTACAGGAAAAAAATGTCCGTACACTTTCCCCCCAAAACTATAACTATATTTACAGCAGTGAGGAACCGTCAGGGCCTTCCAGACCCTCAGAGAAGGCCTAATGACTTCAGAGGTTGCTTAAGATCATTTTCTTTTAAAATAATCACCATCATTGTGTTTAACCAACACTAAGGGATTCTTAATTTATTGTTACATTTTGTTGGGAAATAAAAGGCTTCAAAACTTCAACAGATAATTTTTTCAGATTTTTTTTTTTTCATTTTTTAACACTTAAACAGTAATGGTTCTCCATTGTTCTACATTTTCAATCAAAAGTTAAGACACAGTTCATCCCAAGGGCGCTGGATGGGGTTGAGTTCAGGACTATGTGAGGGCCAGTCAAGTTCTTCCACACCAAACTCATCCTGCATGTCTTTATGGAGCTCACTGGGACACAGTCGTGCTGGAATAGAAAAGGTTCTTCCTCAAACTGGGTCCAAAATGTCTTGATCTGCTGAAGCATTAAGTTTGTCCTTCACTGGAAGTAAGGGGCCTAGCTCACACTCTGAAAAACAGGTGTCCTCATACATTTGTTTATATAGTGTAAGTGGAAATGTTGCTGCCTTGCAGTTAAAGAATGTCAGGTTAATCTTGTCCCTAAGTCCTCCACATCATCCTAAACTCCAACAGCACCTTTACAGCTAGAGCTGCTACGTGCTGTGTGTAATCAGTGAAGAGTGTCTGCTGGGTGACTAATGCCAAGCGACTGGCGAATTTCATTGCATTTACCCGGAAGATATAGATCTAGGTGAAAATGGTGATTTGATTAAGATGATGCAGGTTGATTATGATTCATGCTCACGAATCGCTCATGGGGGGATTACTGCAGATCTTGCTGACGCTGATGTCGACGTCTCAGTGGAATCAAAAGTGAAAGCCAGAAGCAAATAGGCCATTCAGTGTTTTGCTTCTGCTCTCATTGTCTTTCTGCACTGCACACTTAGTATCAGCTTTGTACTCACAGGTCTGTATGACCATAGGAAATTAACTTCAAGATGTAATGAATCACTGCTGTCACATTCTTCATATCCCATGTGATAGAAACATTTTGCAGGTCGTTTTTGAAAGTTTGTCTCCATGTCTTGCATGGTCCCTTTTTGCGTTTTCCATCAAAAGGTGCCCATTTTGTTGCAATTTCCGCATGTCTATTGTCAGGTAGACTTGGAACATGACCAGCAAAACCTAGTCTTCTTTCAGTGACAATATCTTCTAACCTCTGTGCTTCGCATCTTCTCCAGATCTCTTCGTTTGTGATTTGATCACCTTATGAGACTTTCTGGGACATCTCTGTTGGAACACATTTAATCTGTTTAGGCATTTTCCATGTTTTGAGAAGAAAATTAGGGGAAGCTACAACTAATAACACTTTTCAACCAATCAGGGAACATTAAAGTGACTCACAACTGTCCACAGCATGTTAAGATGACAAAACACTATCCTTTAAACCAGCTCTTTTCATACTGAACCATTGTTACTTCTGCACCCTCACATATTTTAGTTCATGAAATATGTGAGGGAGCAGTGGGGCAGCTGGTAGCCTAGTGGTTAGGGCATTCGCCCTGTGACCAAAAAGTCCGGGTTCGATTCCCAAGACCACAAAGCACTGCTGAGGTACCCTGAGCAAGGTACCGTCCCCACACACTGCTCCACGGGTGCTGTGTTCATAGCTGCACCATGCTTCACTTAGTGAATGGGTTAAATGCAGAGGTTGAATTTTGTGCTGTTCACACTGTGTGCTGTGGTGTGTTCACATATGACAAATGGTCACTTTCACTTCACTTTCATAATAAAAAATCAGGCATTGATGATGTTTATTGTTTTGTTTTGTTTTAATTCTGAAATAATGATTCATGATTATATCATTATGAAGGCACTGTATTCTTGTATAACTTTCTAAATAATGGGATGACTGATCAGTTCATTGTTCACTGAATGCGTATTGCCATTCTTTTATACTGTAACAAGCCGACACCCATGATAAAATATTTAAAAATATATATAGACTGGAATTTTATGAGACTTGCTCATGAAAGCAAGTGAGTAAACAATGACTACCACCAGTCTTACTTGATTCTCCAGTCTCCAGCTTATTAGAAGCTCCCACATCAGTGATGGTTATTTCATTATTTATGAGGCAGGATTCGGGGAGCACATTCCACTTAATTTATATTTAAAATGTGTTCAGTGTGTGGTAGGGCGTGCACACCCCCACTGACAGACAAAACAGCACCAAAGATGGTATAGGGTGCACTGGGTGTTAACATTTCATGCGATCTTGCTCGTTTTGTTCCAGGGAAAAAATGTTTCGTTTAGTTTTAAAAAAAGATCAATTATTGCTGTTTTGTATGTGCTGTACATATAAGAATTTATTCTACTCTGACAAAATCTTCAGAGGCTGCTTTAGAAAGGATTTCTATAAAATGTGAGCAATGGTTCTTTGCCTGGTTACATGGCTTTTCTCTATGATGGAAAATCTGTAGTGAATGATCATTTTAAAAACTTCAAAATAACTCTAATTGGTTCCACTATTGGTTCAGGCATAGACATAGAAATGCCCTATTGGAGTGGTCAGCGGTCAAGAGTCATCGAGAGTGGATGGTTTATAAAAAGGCCTGTGCGACATTTGGCTGTACAAGCAAAACTAAACTACAGCTTGACCACTGTTTTGGTCTTCTTCATTTATATGGTCAAAAGTATTGGGACATCCGACCATTACACCAAAAGGGACTTTGACATTGCATTCACATACATAGAGTTTAATAAGTAATATGGTGGCCAGTCGAGTTCTTCCACACTGAACTCTGCCAGTCATGTCTTTATGGAGCTCGCTTTGTGCACTGGGACACAGTCATGCTGGAATAGAAAAGGTTCTTCTCCAAACCACAAAGTTGGAAGCATGGTGTTGTTCAAATTGTCTTGGTCTGCTGAAGCATTAAGATTGTCCTTCACTGAAAAACAGGTGTGTCCCAATACTTTTGTGCATATATATACTGTATATATTTATACAGGGGTGGTCGTGGCCACTTTAAAAAAATATATATATATATATTTACACTTTATGGATAAAAGTATTGGGGCACCTGTTTTTGTGGGGGGAAAGAGAGGGAAAGTGGGTAGGATATTTGAACCTGTACCGAAAGGTCATGGGTTCAAATTCTACCACTGGGTCCCTGACCAAGACCCTTAAGTTGCTCCTGTAGTTAGGGAATGGAAGTCGCTTTGAATAAAAAGTGTGCTAAATGCCATAAACGTAAATGTAAATGTAATGTCAGGTTTTGAGATCTTCCAACTCATAAAACAACATCAGACATACATTCTGACTCAAAGTGAGTTTACTATAACACTGCTCTTCCATGACCCCAAAGCCTGCACATACCATTGTACTCCTCCTCCTCACACACTTCAAAGTGTACTAATGTATTCTACAGAGGTATTGTTTGAATTCTGTGCTCTACATTCTACTCCCGCATCCACACACACTGCAGATGTACAGCGCTTTACTATGAGCGTCCATTACTCCTATCTCCAGCCTTTGCAAATAATTGTTGTGCTTGGACTACTGTAAAACCTTCACTACCTACTTCATCACTCAGACACTGGCACCAGGTGCTCAGAAGGTTTTGCCGTGACGTACATTAAAGTCATTGCATGAGTGAGTTATAAGTGCGCTGTGTGCAACAATGGGTGGGGATGTATATTTTGTCCAATGGGAGATCCAGTGTCTGTGATGATAATATAGTTTATTAATATAGCTTACCCATTTGCACATACCATCGATTCATAGATTACTATATACTGTCTGATTGCACTGTTTGTCTTACACAATGTTTTGTCTTGTCTGTCTTATTTCTAAACCTTATTTCTTCTAAGTACTTGTATATATACTGCAGATCCAGAGCTCTCGCCATTTCGTTTCCCTGTATACATGTATACGGTGAAACGACAATAAAGTTCACTTTGACTTTGACTTTGACTAAAGGTTAGCCCAAGAAAAAGCTGCAAAAGGGTCCCAAGCAAAATATTAACTTCAGCACGCAAAGGATGATGGGATTGCTAACCTAACCCAGTGCAATCAGTAAGACATGGCATCTTTACACTTTTTTGGCAAGATTTAAACTATAATTATGAACTCTGTTTCTTTGCCCTTTGAAATCTGCACCCAAAAGATTATCCTAAAATTGTAAGTAATTTAAATACTAAGCAAGAATATGGAGACATTTTAATTAAAGGGATTGACAGATCAATTGACATAAGAAGCCAAAATCTGCATGCTAAAGGCTCCAAGGCACCATTGGGTTCCATTAAATGCGCAGAGACAAAAGAGTATTAGCAGGAAGCCCGGCTGTGAATCATGGAAATGAATGATGGGACACCACTTTGCGACTCAAAGAAATGTTTTATAATTTTTATATCAAGACTGAAAAAATCTAATAGCAAAGATTTATATTTCATTTCAAATATCAAACAGGTTGGCCCATTGTCACGGACGACGGGGGGACCCCGCGTCCGTGATTTACCTCGGGGGCAGCAGGGACAAGGCAGACAGGCATCCATTGAATCAGGATCTTTATTTAAACGTGAAACGTGAACAGAAAACAAAAACCTGGTTCAAGGGCCGCTGCAAACATAAACGAGAAATAAGGCAGAAATGAGGCGATGGACAGATAGTGCTGGTCCCTCTGAACTGAACTTAAATACACAACCTAATCAACACTATACACAAGACAGGTGACACCATGACACATGACTACTGAAAACACAAACCATACAAGAATATCAAAATAAAAGACCCCAAAAACACAAACAGAAAAGCAGTGGCTTGAATGATTATAGGGACTGAGCCCACTGCACAATATTCTGGAAATGCGGATTAGGGTACATGAGCTTAATAGACATAATAGAAATTCTAAGAACATTTTAAGAGTTAGCTTTATGTATATCCAGCTGATTTTTATTTGCAATATTAACACATGTATAAATTGTATTATTTGTTGTTACTTGCTGTTTAAGGTTTAGTGAAGTTTAATGTTCAGTTCTATGAAGTTTCTTTGTTAATCTTCCAATGCTGACCATGAACTGTTTGGATGTGTAACACAGGACTTTACTAGTTAACTTCAAACTGCGACTGAGTCTTCATCTGCTCAGTCATTACAATCAAGCAACACAAAAAAGACTCTGATTGAACCTTTGCAGCAGCAGATGAGTTTTGGTAGTTACCAAAATATTGGTCTCAATCCTTTTTTAATCCTTTTAAATGAATGCACAGCTGTATAGTAACTATACATAGATAATATATAGTCACATTTTGAAGTTAACATTTTTGGACTCAATTGATAAATCTTTGACTTATCAAATGTCATAACCTCTCATTTTAAACAAATGGAAATTTAGTTTGTTTAATTAAATTACATCACAGATACAGTAAGCGCATTTTTCCCTTTCATAATGAGGATATCATGTGACCAGAACATACGATATCCTCATGATGAAAAGGAAAATAGGTGAATATAGCGAAGTATGTAGTATTGCCAATTTTTACTGTTTTAATCCTTCTTATAGCATAGAGAATTCGTAATGCGGTGACTGAACTGTCTCAGAGTTTCTGTTTCCGGATCTGATTTGCACATTTTAAAGGTATTTTAATTCTGTGGCTTCATCAATAACAACATGATTATAATTCCAGATGGTTGAAGACAAAGCGAACTTTGTCATCTCAGCTACATGTATACTGTGAGATAAGACAACATGTCTCAAAAACAAAAAGACACATAGCATCATATCTATAAAACATAATCTCTAAAATAGAAGTAAAAATGTGCAACATCCTAAAAAGGTGTAAATGTTGCATCAGCGTTCAGGTGGAGAGCTACAGTTCCAGAATTCTGCAGTTTCTATGTGCAGCAGCACATTTTAAATAAATAAATATACTGTCAATCCAGAAACAGAAACTCTGAGACAGTTCAGTAATAGCATTACGAATACCCTATGCTATATTGTAACTAAGAATCCCTTTTCTATGAACTAAGAATACCTTTTCTATGAACAAATTAACAAAAACAGAACTATAATGTCACTTCCACTACAGGTGGGTGAATACTTGCCTCTCTAGAGGTCATGGGTTAAAAAAAAATTTAATCAGTTCCAGAACCTCTAATGGTCCGCTGGGAATGTGATGGCAAGGATAAGACAGTCTCCTTGTCTGCTGTGGACATGTCATCTGTGGCGCTGGCTGATGGCTCTGACAGTGCCTCCTCTACATTTGAAGATGACTGTTGTGTCACACTGGACCACAGTTACCTGCCAGCTCACTTTAGGTGTCTGGCTGATTTGCTGTTTAGACAAGTGATGAAGCAGCTTTCGTGCAATGTGTGCCAAACAGTTGGTGTACTTTCTGAAAGCCTGAAAAACAATTGAGGCCTGATGAATCCATCCATAGGTTCTGTCAATGTGATCCGCCACAAACATTGCATCAGCTGCTCATCAATGCAGCGTTTCTCTTGTCAACCACACAGTCCAGTCTGACATGTTCAGAAGACGTGTTCATTCTTGGTGACTGTATTATTGAAACTCAAGATGGCCATTGACAGTCATCACTTTTGCATCAGGTTATTAGCTGTCAGCAGCTTCCACAAGCAGTGGCAGTACCACACTGCCACGCTTCTACAGTCCATCCTGATGTCCCTGGGGACCTAAACAAAGCTGAGAGCGAGATTTTTTCAGTGTTTAGTGTCGCTAGATACTCTATGCTGCTGGCACCAATGGCGAGGGGGCTGGGGGTCTATTGTGGGGTTGACTAAAGGGGAGTTTGAAGGTTTCGATTTGTAGATTGGAGGGGGGTGTGATTCATTCAAACTACTGACAACCACTTTGACATGATGAGAAGATGAGGCCCAGTGAAAAACTCTTCAATTTAAAGGATATTAATACTATAAAAATGATTTTTTCCTTAGGAAAAAGGTGCTCATATGTTGATGTAAATGACAGGAATGAGAATAAAAACGAATAGATGCTCTTCTCTTAACAGATATCTTGGAAACAAAAAAGATTGGTCTATTTTATTAATGAATTGATTTAATTATGAATACAGCCATGAGCAACCAGATGGCTTCAAAACAAAATAACGGATGTAAAAATCTGAAATGAAACTCCTATATGCTGGAATAATAATTTACAATGGTGTTGCATGTTTATAGCTCAGAGCTGGCATGTCCCAGAGGATGCTGTGGCTGTACTGAATGTTCACGTTTTGACATAGAGCTGATTAGATCTGCCGCAGTAACTGAATTCAATTCCAGTTACTAATTAGTATCATGGCAGACATGCAAGTGTATGGTGGCAACTTGAAGCAGGAGCCAGTGAGCTTTCTACCTTTCTGTTTCTATGGGTACAATAACTTTTTACAATAACTAACTGGTCACATTGCGAGAGGAGAGTGTCGATTACAGTAGTGTTTTTATTTCCTCATTAAATAAGCGTTTCAGGTGATCACTAATCAGCACCTCATAAAGCAGAATCAGGTGCTTGTGTAGGAATTTAACAGACTCTGGCACGGAATGGTGGTCACACTCATAGAGATAAAAATATTATTTTTTTTCCAGAGCTGTATGTACGTGTAAATATATAATGCTTTTAGAGTGAATACAGGGAAATTTCTTTACAAATCATTTCAGACAGCAGCCTAGGTGACCATCTCTCGGCCGTTATGACTCACTGAGCTCATGCTCATCACACACAGTGTATGCCCTGAGACCCCCACTCATCACTGCAGCTGAATCCAGGCCCTACTGCATGTGCCACTGACCTGAATTATTGCAAAAGGGTTTTACAGGAGGAAAGAGGAGCGTGTGAGTGTGTTTATCCCCTGTTTCCTGCCATGTGACCGTGAATTGACCCCAAAGCTGAGAAGCACTGTGACACTGCGAACAGTTGGGATGTTAATCTCAACTGTTAAACATGTTAATCCCCCAGAGACCCACCGTCAGTGTCCAGCGCTGACAAATTCACTACTTCTTTAGAACCATAAAACCTGATAACCGTGACGATTAAATTGTTTATTAGCTGGGTTCCTCTAAAGAAATGCATTTTATTAATGAGAATGTAATGCTACCTAAGATCATCTGTAATATTAATTTGTTGCTTTAACGCAATAGAAAAAACAGTACAATGGATTTTGTCTTATCTGGCATGATATGTCCTCACTCTCTGAACAAAATCATGCATCTCCAAAATGGTAACTTTACTGGAGAAAAATAAACATCATTTATAATCAAAGGTAATGTCAAGGCTGATATTTTCAAATGATGGAAAAAAAGGTTGTGATACAAACTGGAGATACAAGGTTTGTTTCAGACAGTGATATATTATTACCAGCATCACTGCTGACATTCTGCTGCCTTTGGTGAAATTTTGTTAATGCAGGGTTGGTGACATAAGATAAAGAAAGGGAAATCTGCTCAATTTCTGTAATGGGTCCAGAAAGTGATCAGAAGGTCGTGGTTCTGAATCCCAGGACTTCTAGTGGCACCTCTGAGGTACCCTGGAGCAAGACATCGTCCCTTCACACTGCTCCCCAGCACTGTGCTCATGCTTCACTTTGTGAATGGATTAAATGGGTTAAATGTGCTGTTCACACTGTGTGCTGTGGTGTGTCCATAAATGGATGCTTTACACAGTAACTATTATAAATGGCCCAATTGATTGGACCTCATATACATTTACATTTACAGCATTTAGCTGGAGCTCTTATCCAGAGCAACGTACATCAGTCCACATCTGTTTCTTAAACCTGTAAAGCTAAACACCGCTAGGCACCTCTGAGGTACCCTGAGCAAGGTACCGTCCCCACACACTGCTCCCCGGGCGCTGTGTTCGTAGCT